>CAJFCP010025661.1:24774-35593 GCA_904066005.1 Synergus itoensis
CGAAGTGTGTTAGAACGTCATGCAGGACGTTGCGTTTGAACTTTTTTCTCCTAAACTATTGACTCGCCCACGATGAAATTTACAGAACTTCTAAAGCACATGCAGATCTTTATTTGGCAAAAAATTTAAAAAAATAAAAAATTTATTTTTTTCAAAGAAGCGATTTTTGTTTTTTGTGATTACAAAAAAAAGTCAAAAAAATTTTTTTTTGCTTTGAGTTTTTTTTCATATGAAAGTACGTTTTATTATAAAAAATTTTAGACCTTAAAAAGCTAAATCAGTCAATTAGAACCAAAGATATATATGTTTCCAAAAAAAAAGTCTAAAAAGTATCAAAGTCCCATATCTTCGTCATTTTTTGAAATTTTTCAAAAATATTTATTGTGGTTTTTCTATACTACTAAAGGACTGATTACACCGAATTACACGGAAATCTCATTCAAGCACGAAAATTCTTGTGATCACTTGACATGGACTCCACCTAACAACGTTCAAGAGCTAGCGTCATGGGTGTTTCGAGTTACTCGACGTTCATTTTGATAGATAAACAAGTCTCAGCCCACTTTTGGACCTCAAAGTTCTCAAAGAAAAAGACCTGAGCTTTCTTTTGAGCCAAAAAAAGGGTCCTTTTTGAAAAATATGTCACAATTATTTTTGATTTTCAAAAAAAAACGGTCAAATTTTGGATTAAAAAATTTTTATCTTTTTTTTTTTAAAAAGATTGAAGAAAAATCTGTCTAAAACGTGTTGGACAAAATTTTCTAAATGCCATAGGTTATTAGTTACATGGATCCGAAACAGGGGCTGTTTGACCAAAATCTCAAAATTTCACCCCCTCCAACTCGGTAAGTTTTTGACCGATCATGTTCAAATTTGGTGTGGTAACTACTAGTCAATAGGACTAAACTTTGTGTAATTTTTAGCCCGATTGGATGTAATCGATTTCAAAGTGGGTTCATTTGAAATGAAATCCCACACACACACACACACACACACACACATGTATATGTGTATGTATATATTTGTATTATATATTTTGCTCATTGCTTTTACGGAGAGTGCGGAGTCCGCACGCTTGCAATCGCTTACCAAAACCTTTATTGCTCCTACATATATTGGCATATCCACGAAAAGTGTCATTTTCTCTAAAAAAAAGTTACAAAATCAACCTTAAGGCACACTTTTCAAACTTTTTTCCTACATTCTACATACATATAGAAACTAATTTTTTAGGGTGGTGAATAACTTTGCCCATGCGCGTAGTTTGCACAAAATATTGAAACAAATAAGTCCATCAATTTAATTGAATTAATAATATTTTTGAAATGGAAGGTGAAATAGGATTGTTTTTCCTTCATAAATGTTTGCGAAAAACTTTTCGCCTTTCAAATAAAAGAAATTTTTTGTCCATAAAATATTTTCAGACAAGTAATTCTACAGAAAAAAAGTAATAATTTTCCATTATTTGCCTATTTTTTGTAATATTTCCAAGTATTCTGAACTTTTGAATAAAATTTCTAGACAAATGTTATTCCTTTCCATAAAACGGAACTTTTTTGTATAATAAATTTTTTTGTAGGCATTTAACTTTTGAAGAAAAATCATTTTTCTTTATTTTTTTAACTATAATTTTCACATAATTCACATGATTTTTGAGGCACACAATTTTCCTTTCGGGGACGTATTTTAACAACCAAAATACACCAAATCCAATAGAAAATTTAATCTTATCTTTATGCGCGCGATTTATACATCTGCTGGCGTTGGAGTGGACATTTTCGCTAAAAATTTGGACTGGACATTTTAGCCTTAAATTGGGCATAACTTTTGCGCGCATTGCGATTTTAGTTTCATACGTGGTAAACTTCTTCATCCGAACATACTGCTTAATTTCCGTGAGCACAGAAAAGTGTGCTGCAAATATTCTTCGAGTAAAGTACGACGATGGAGTGGACATTTTTTCGACAAATTCAAAATTTTCGATATTTGAATCTGTGATACTTCTATAATTTTGAGAGCACACGTTTTTCCCTTATATAGCGTCTATTGGCAACCAAAATATAATAAAAAATCGATAGATTTTTGACCTATAGGTAGTTGCGCGCACTTTCTACAACTCCAGACCCAGGAGTGGACATTTGAATTGTGAAAGCGGTTACACGACTTTGAGATTTTCTTGCTCAGTTATAAATCAAAGAACAGTGTCAAATCAATGAAATTTCAGTAGCCTATATTCCACTGAACTAGCACGATTTTTTTTAGAATTTTCAAACCTTGCGTGGAAAAGCTGTGAGCATGCAAAACACTCAATTTGTAAGTGGTGACAAATATTACACAGGTATATTTTTGGGATTTTATTCACCGATTATACGTTATATCTTTTTATTAGGGTTTCTGTAATGACTGTAAGCTTTTGTTTCTATTTCTGGGAGATTGACCATTTTTAAATTTTTGAATCATATAGTCGCTCTTCGTGTCGCCATCGATGCAGATCATGCAGTAATTCATTTCGACGTTATGAACGGTACTCACACCGAGATCGCTCGTGAGTGTCCTCCAGTTCATCACCGAATGGATCTAGAAGTGACTCTCATGATTCTTATTCACCTGAAAGAGAAATAAGACTGCTGAGTAAATCTCCAATAATTACACAAGATAATCCTCACAAGCTTGAGAAAAAAGGAACTTCGGAAAGACCTAAAGAAGCCGCTAGTCTTCCAAATAAGACAGAGTACCTTTCAGTAACTCTGGATACAGAGCTTTTTGAAGCCATTGGTAAACGGTTAGATTCCGAAACCCAAAAAGGTCCACCAATCCTCAACGAAATTTTAGAGAAAGGACTGTCAAAGGAGGAAATAAAATAGTTGCTCCAAAAGTTGGCAATTTCTGAAAATTACAAGCAGCTTGAGCCCCCAAAGCTCAATGCTTTTACTTCATGAAGTAAAAGTCACTGTTTTGGAACCTTTGATAAAAAGAGACACTAAAATAATATAATGGAAAAACAACAGAAAGTGGTAATTTGCTTGTCAGCCGATAGAGTACCACACTTATTGCAACTCTAAGCGATACCGCACGCTTGTTAGTGGATCTACAACAGGAGGAAAAATTGACCAATCACTTGGTTCAAGACCTGGCTGAAACGCTGAAAAAAGTAAACATGGGAAAAATCTTCCAACAATTTAAAATAGGGGAAAAAGTCTCAATCAAATGCGTTGCTATCAAAGCCATAAAAAAACTTGAAAGGTCCACCTCGTCAGCAACCATACCATTGGATGGAAATGAGGGGGCAGACAAAACCATCTTATCAGCCGAAGTCATCCAGTTATCGGAAGCCGAATTTGAATCGATCAACAGCTCTATCCTACAAGAAGCATCCGTAGACCCTTCGGTAAATTCACCACCAGGTCGTCTCAAACATTTGTACCAGTCTGGATAGAATATTTTTCAGAGTTGTGTTAAAATGGCTTGAAGGCTATATCATTCCTTTTGACACGCCTCCCATTCAATCCATACAACACAGGGAATAAAGTTGATCAAAAAAAGAAGAGGTGTTGTTAAAAGATAATAACAAACAACTGTTATTAAAAGGGGCGATACGGGAATGTATAGAATGTGACGGTCAATTCATCTTTAACATTTTCTTGACCCCAAAACCCGACGGTTCAATTGAAGATGTTCGCATAGCATGAGACCTCATGAAACCAAACTGTTTCATGACATTTATAGATCTAAAAGATGCTTATTATCTCATCCCCATAGCGGAAGGTTCAAGAAAATATTTAAGATTTAGATTTAATGGACGTACCTATGAATTTAAATGTTTGCTTTTTGGCTTAAGTATAGCCTCATACGTATTTACGAAGGTGATGCGTCCCTAACAGGTTGGGGAGCAGCCTGCGGTACAGAATCAACCCATGGGTTCTGGAAGCCTCACGAACGTCAATGTTGAGGCGATCGATATGTATTAGCGCCTGAAGGAATGCAAAATAAGTAGAGGTACCGACTGATGAGAGACCAATCATTTTGATAATTGATTTGAGAGTAGTGGGGAGCCTAGCGACTTGCTGAGGAGACGAGAAACGATTGGCATTAGCTCTTGTAAATTTGACTAAGCAACATTTTAATTGTGACCGTCACGTCTCATCGTTTCCAAAGCAAGGAAGAGGTAAACGATCTCGCTTTACCTAATAAAAGCATATAGAGTTAGTGTAATTGGTTTCTTATCAGTGGAAGTGTTTTATATGTTACAGCGTGGCGGTATATTTTATTCTAATTCTGTTGTTCTCGAGATTTTGTCATTTGTTCCACGCTTCTGCTGTGGTATATTTCATGGAGTCTTTGATTACGTAACTGATTGTTGGCGTTTGATGAGGAAAAATCGATGAATGGATAGCGAGTTGAATGTCAGGATTACTTGCCAAAAAGATCTATTTTTGGTGGAGAATTATTGTGCATCGTCGATCATCACGGCTCATCCTTACCCTTTCTATTTGAGGTTCCAGTTTAGGGCAAATAGAGTTGGAGGTATTGTCCTTTTTTAAATGGACTTCGTTGTCTGATCGATTTCGATATCAAATATTCTCAATCTAACGCATCAGGGTCGCTATTGGTCAAGTAATTCCATCTGATTCAACTCGTAATTTCTCATATTATCTTGTCACTCACCAATATTGATTTTATGTATGTCTATCGTTTTTGCTGCAAATATTCGACTTGCGCATCTATTTTTGTATCATTTTGTTTCAAATATTTTATTCGATAGTATATTTCATTTTCGACTAATTTATCGCCTCGGAAGCTGATTATTTATTGTTTCTTTTGACTATTTATTGTTAGTTTGTATAATTCTCAGCATATTATATCAGTATTCTTTGATTGATATTTATCGATTTTCCAATCATTATATAAATTTCTGCATGTTTCCGCTTGAATATTGATTTTCGCTTGTTTATTCGATTTTGGTTGTCGGTTATTTGCGGTGAATCAAATTCACAATCATGTCTCATGTTTTAATTTTATAAACATTGGTAAACTTTTCAATAATTGTGACCGCTGATTGACTATTTGTATGTTTGTGTAATTTTAAGATGTATTGGTAGAGCATTGACGTAATTATTAGGAAAATAAATATTTGATCGATCGTGAAACTTTGAATGTGACTCTCTTTCAGCTTGGCTCCGTTACCTTTCTCAGAGTATTAATACATATTTGCCTATTGTAATTAATTCGAATTCTTTCTACTTTTATCTTTAACAATATTCATTTTTTTTATGTGTTCAATTTAATTAAATTCTTAAATTTTTAAAGCAATTTCTAAACCTCTTTTCAAACTAAATTTTTTGCTTGTCGAAGATACGCAAATGTGATGAATTATCTTATGATTATGTCACAATGTCACATTAACTATTTTGAACTAAAAGCGGCTTTCTTTGTGTTGAAATGTTTCACCGTGGAGTTAAGTAACTGTGACGTATGACTACAAGTAGATACAGTCATAGCCTATATCAACCGTATGGAAGGCATACAGTTCAAAAATTTGAGAAAAATCGCTAAGGATATTTGGAAATAGTGCGAGAATAAGAACCTATAGATTCACACGTCTTATATCCGATCAGAGGAAAACACGGTCGCAGACGAGATATTACGACAAGTAAAGGATGAGCCTGAGTGTACTTCGTCTCATCCTGTACTTATCACAAGAAACTTTTGAACTTCTCTGTAAAGCTTTCGGTTATCCTGATATCGACCTTTTTGCCAGCAGAGCAAATAAAAAATACCATAACTACGTGTCTTGGAAAAGTGACCCCCCTTTGCTATCATTCCACAAGTTCTAAAAAAGATTTATAACGACGAAGCCAGGGAAATTCTAATAGTTCCAAATTAGCCAAACCAACCTTGGTTACCTCAGTGTATGGAAATGTTTGAAAAAAACCCATCATAGTTGTGTACTCGATTCCTGTATTTGGGGTAAGGTAGGAAGACACAATTTTTTGAATTAAGGGTTTTAGAATAGGATTAGGAAAAAATAAGGAGGTTCTCTGTGATTCGTAACACCTTATTATAATAAGGTTCTACTATTTCTGAATCTTGTATCCAATCGGGTTCTTAACACCGGTCAAGGGTTCCAGAACACACAGATTAGAACAGAGTTCCAAAAATCGGAACACTATTTTCTTAAGGGTTAGTTTATCAAGGAACACTGCTTTATTTTTTAGGAATTGAAGGAAACAAAAAAATAAGGAGGTTCACCTTGATTCGCAACACCTTATTAGAACAAGATTTTTCCATTTCTGAATATCTTATTCAATCGGGTTCTTAACACCGGTCAAGGGTTCCAGAACACACAGATTAGAACAGAGTTCCAAAAGTCGGAACACTATATTTCTTAAGGGTCACTTTATCAAGGAACACTGCGTTATTTTTTAGGGATTAGGAAAAAAAAAGGATTTCAGAAGGAGACACTAGGGTTCACATATTTAGGAACACCGATTTGTTCTTTTTAAAATTTCGCTTCTTTCTCAGTGAGAGCGAGGTGAATTTTCTCCGCGATGCGATTTCGGGGACACGGACGGCAGCGTTTCTTCAAATTCTTCAACGAAGACGGCATCAGTTGCTCGTTGATTGGGATAAGGAAAAAAGGGAAAGGTAGGACAGGACGTTCGCGGTGGATACACGAGATCTTAGATCCAGTATCCAGTGCGAACAGCACCTTCGGGAAAGGAGGATAACTGGACTTGGATAGGGAAAGATAAGAAAATGATTTAGATGAAAAATACGTGAGTATTTGGATCGTAGAGACTTTTTCTTCGAGACCGAGCAACTGGTTGAGAGACGCGAGTTGCTTGTGATCTACACGCTAGATCGATACTGCTGAAACTTGGCGAAACGAACGCCGTATTTATAATAGCCGACCGGGAGGCCGCTAGAGGGGACACGCAACGTGATTGGCTACTGCCAGGCGGCTAGAACCAATCAGAGGCGCGCCCCCGACCCCCGAATTTCCAGACTGTGAGGAATGTCCCGTAGGCTCGTTCTCGGAAGAGAAAAAGCGGTTAATATTCTCGGTAGGCTTTTTCTCGGTAGAAAAATGCCGCTAATAATAATCTAATATTCTAGGAAAAAGCCGTTGATATTTTTGTCCGTTCTCAACGCTTTTGTACAATTAAAATCGTTTTTTTATTTTTCCTAGAAATACAAAGATTGTTGAAAAATAAAGTAATATTAAATTGTTTTTAAAGGGTTTCGCTTGAGGGAAAATAATATTGTTACGGGCGACAGTTGGACCTCAGTTAAATTAACATGACATCATTAGCGGAATCATCCTTAAGTCAGTACGACGTCGGATTGGAGAAATAGCGGAATTTTTGCCACTCAACTGATACTGAAGTTTTTTTTGCAACAATACAGCAAGTCTTAGATTTTCTCACAAATGAGTACGAAAACGGATTATCATATCGGTTTATAAATTCTATGAGATCAGCAGTGGCACTGATTCTTGGACCACATATTGGAGAAGACCCAGATAATTAAGAGATTTTGTAAGGGACATCCAATCTTCGACCAGCTTTATCTAAATACAATTCAATATGGAATCGAAAAATTGTATTGGACTTCATCACAAACTGGTTCCCAAATGAAGAAATATATTTGGAAAAACTCTGTGGAAAACTCGCTACACTTTTAGCACTCACTACTGGTTAATGGATGCAAACTCTTATAGCAATAGACATTAGAAATGTTGTAAAAATCAGTGAACATATCGAAACTAAAATTCCTGCTGGTTTAAAAACTTATGGATCCCAAAAATTGGAACGAAATTTAATCTTAACTTTCTACCCAGAAGATCCTACAATTTGTGTGGCAAATGTTCCTGAATCATATCTAGAACGAACCCGTCTTCTTCGAAACAAAACAACGAATCTTTTATCTCATGGAGAAAACTTCACGAGGTGATTTCTACACAGTCTCTAAGTCAATGGGTTAAGAACGTCCTGGAAAAAAGTAGGCTTGATTCTTCAACATACTCAACATACTTAACTCGACATGCGTCAACGCCTACTGCCAAAAATAGAGGCAATAGCATCGACGTTCTCAAAAAGACAGCAGGTTGGACAAAAAATTCTCAAACGTTTACCCGGTTTTGTAATCATAGAACAGAACAAAGCACCGAGAGTTTTGCCATGTCTATCTTAAGTATAAAATGAACTTATGGTTTTCAATTTTATAAAATTATATTCTATCCACACTTATAAGTGTTCTTTCAATGTATTCTTTTCGAATTACATAATTATGTTTCTTACTATATGTAGAGTTCAATATTCAGTTTCCCTAATCCTTTTGACATTGATCTGAAGGAGGAGGTGCGAAGTACAATTTAATAATTAAACTAAGTTAAGTTCTATTATAATTGTACGTAGCGCCTCATCCGAATGATCATTCCCACTCTTATGATTACCCTTACTATCTGACGATAGCCCAAATATTAACAAGTACGAAAACTTTTTAAAAAATAATCGGAAATGGACCGAAAGAAGAAACTAGGACCATAGAGGAGGCGCTACGTAAAATTATAATAGAACTTCACTTAAGTAAGTTCGTTTAATTACACAGGTAAACGACCAAAAAACTGCCTCCAGTTTTTCCACTGATTCCTATAGATTTTGGGGCGCTGAATCCAGGAAAAATAGCCAAAATATTCCATCCCGTCAAGTTTTCTTCCAAAATTTGATATCTTACCCATGTAAGGAATGTTCAGGTAATTACTTTTTAGCCGACTGCAGTTTATTTTCTTGGCCTAAAATAGAGGTTGTAATGGTTAACTAACTAGAAACACTCCCTCATGATATTTTAGGAGGTTTTGTAATCATTTTATACATATAATAGGATGATGGGGAGGGGGGGGGCTAAATCCAGTACTTGCGCTAGCGCATGTAGCAAAAAATCTATACGTGATGGAGCAAATTGGTTACTAGATTTGGATTTAGCGCACCAAAAAACGTAAAAATCAGTTAAAACATTCAAGGCAGTTTAAAAAAAAAATATTTTTTCTTTTACCTGTTTTATTAAATTTTTCATCACTCGTGTTGTCTTTTGGAAGTGAACGTGTGTGACATTTGCCGATTTCCCGTTATACTAATCGCGATTGGGGGGAGGGTCATAATACTCTCCGACACC
The DNA here is from genome assembly GCA_904066005.1 of Synergus itoensis. Taxonomy (NCBI): domain Eukaryota; kingdom Metazoa; phylum Arthropoda; class Insecta; order Hymenoptera; family Cynipidae; genus Synergus; species Synergus itoensis. The sequence goes on from CAJFCP010025661.1 coordinate 33,949, forward strand.
TTAGTAATCATTTTCAGCAAAAAACGAATTTTCAAAAAATAATTATTTAAACAAATGGAATTTGTCTAATTAATTGAAAATTAATTAACCAATATTAATAAATATTCCGTTAGGCCAATAGTAATCACTTTTTGGTATGAAAAAAAGCGAATTCAAAAATATTATTATTTAAACAAATTGAATTTGTTTAAATAATTAAAAATTAATTAACGAAAATAATTTTCCCAGACAAAAATGCAGAATATTCCCTATAAGAAATCGTAGGGAAAGTTTCCGCAATTTTTTACAGTATATAGATATACATAACTATATCCTTCCATTTTTTATCTGCTCATTATTGACACACATTTGTACTAATACCCACAAGAACTACAGAGTGCTTATAAAATGATAAACTTCTCTTTTCGGGTTTAATGAAAGAGAATAATGAATATACAAAATTATATACATTAATGGATATATCTCCGCAGACGCACTTACACTCACGGTCACGTAGTTTTACCCCCCCCCCCTCTAGCAAAATTGTTTAAACTTTTAAATTGTCCATCTTTGGTGAAAATTAAAGTACAGAGCCGGTCGGGAGCGCATTTGAAAGCTCTTTCCAAGAGCTTTCAAATGGTGTAAATTATGAATACTATCAAATGTTTTGTTCCATTTTTTCTAAACGACAATTCAAGACTGAAAATTCTTTAAATTCTTGTCCGTCTTTGATCCCCCGCCCAGTTTCGGAAAAAAATCACACAAAAATTTGGAGCATGGCATTTTGTAGCTCTTTCCAAACCCTATCTAAATCACTTATTAAAAAATTATTTTCATCAAATATGATGCCGGTATCAGCTGTTTTCCCAAAATTTTACACTTTACTTCGGCTTTTCACATCACCGTATATTCAACTGATAGAAAAAAACTTCTATGAAAGAAAATGTTTCGCTTTTTACGTAGAATACTGTGGAATTTCGTTTTAAATTTTTTTCGAAAAAAAAATATGGACAATTTCAAAGTTTAAACAATTTTGCCCGAGGGGGGGTAAAAGTACGTGACCGTGAGTGCATGTTACCTGTATAGTGTACATTTACGTTTATACGTGGATATCTCGTTCCTTAATAAGTAACGGCATTATGCAAATGGGTAATTTGTCTGTGAGCCGCAGAAGCGGCGCGGAGGATCATTTTAAATACAAAATGAAATTACTAACGTAATGTGAAGTCATTTATCCCGCGTGCCCGCAAAGCAGCGAATCGCATTTATAACGAAAAGATTGATGATCTGCTTCGATGTAGTCGCAATGCGACGAGTGTACGACTGCAAGTGCAATGAAGAGTTCGCCGTTTATTAATTGATCGTCGCGACAAGATGGATCTACGGTGATGTGAGCGATCCTCAATTCACTGTCATGACAGCTCGTTAACGCAGCTTCTTCCACCATTTATCCTTCACTTCACGTCTGCCTTGTCGCTGCATGCAGTCGCGATTTAGGCTGACATAATCTGCAATTTTGACGAAAACATGCACCAAGTCTGCAATGTTTTTAGGTTTTACACAGAATAATGTGTTCCTTTATGAGTCTGAAAAATAGCACATTTTTCTTAATGATATATTGTCGCACGCCAGCGTATTGACTATTTCACATATGTACTATCTTCGT
>CAJFCP010025661.1:56501-83061 GCA_904066005.1 Synergus itoensis
AAATATTGTGTAATTTGTAATATTTTAAATCCCTTACAAGGGGGCCCCCACACTATTAGTGCCCAGGGCCCCGCTAAACTTAAATCTGCCGCTGTACCTTAGTGTACATCATAACCAGGGTTGTGCAGTGATGTGTTACCATCGACAATATACACTGACACTTCTTAAGTTGGCCATTCTCTAGTTGGACATTTTCACGCTTGGCTGATTCTGCGTCCCCCCCGAGCGTCCCTTGACAGCCTACACTGAAGTGCCGGCGCTCGAAGTGACCTCAAAGTCAGTGCCGTACTGTGTAGCCTGCGTAGTATTGAAATGAACGAATCTTGAGCACGGGTTTAGAGTCTACATATATACGGTCCTGAGTGGTGACGTAATAGTGCTCGCTCGTCCTATTTTAATCGCTTTCGCTAGTTGCCCAATTAGACCCGAGACTGGACAACTTACGAAGGGTCAGTGTAGATATGGACTGCTCGTCACTGCAGGAAAGCGCGTCATAATGCGTCAGAGAGAAAAGTTGTCCTTGTGGGACATCTTGTCTCTTTCTAGTCGAAGCTGATTGGTGGAGATCAATCTCGACCATCTTGGATCAGATAATCTAGATAAATCTCAACTAATCAGCTTCGACTATGAATTAAATTATTTTCCTCTACTTTTAAGAGGATTTTAAGAGATAAGAATAATCCTCTAAAATTAAGACGAAAACTTTATATACCATATTGTAGAGGAAAAATTGCATCAGAATAAGAATTTTTCTCGGTGTATATTGCCGATGTGTGTCACTACTCAATCGGAGTTTTTTTACGTATTTTACACGGTTTTCTACTTATGTAAATTACGTATTTTACGTAGAAAACCTCCCCACTATATATGAACTTGATGTTTTCGATGTATAATACTTAGAGTAAATTAATGTAAAAAACCATGTAATTTACCTAAAGTATTTTACTTATCTAACCGTGATCATAACACACAACTCACAGACGGATACAGTACTTACTAACACAGTAAAAAAATTTGACGCGGATTGTAAGAATCTACATTATCACCTGGTGGCGATTTCGCAAACTAATAGTAATGGCGGCTCGTACTATACATTCGTACATCAGCGCAACCGTATTGGTCTCGGGGATACCCGAGGAACCGGCGAGTGTGCTGAGGCGCCTCGAGTTTCAGAACCCGACCTTGAGGACTGGAAGCTGGAGGGTCTATAAGGGCATCAAGGGAAAGGCGGCCCATCCTGCGGGGGCAGGTTGGGTTCTCGTTTTAGGGATCCCAGAAGGGGCCATTGAGGCTTTAAAGGCCTTTGAATATAGGCCCTATCTGGGAGCGGGAAGGGTCGGCTTCAGGCTGAACCAACAGGATCTCGAAAGGGGTCGTGGAGCGACGGGGAGCGCCTCGAACTAGTCTCTTTAATGGCTGGCTCGGACATTTCATGTACGCAGATTAATTTGCATCGTAGCAAAGGCGCCTCGGCGGTTTTAACCAGGTGCATGGCTACGATGTATACAGGGATATCCCTAATCCAAGAACCCTGGTTATACAGGGAGAAGATTAGTGGGTTGGGGGGCTGTGGCACGATATTTAAGGGCCCGCTCGAAAATGCGCCGAGGGCGTGCATCGCCGTCAAAGGCTTGGATGCCCTGTTGTTGCCGAAATTGTGCTCGAGGGACCTCGTGGTTATCAAGACGAGGCTCAGGGGCAGAAGGGGAGAAAGGCTGGAGGTGTATATAGTGTCGGCCTACTTCCCAGGGGATGCTACAACTGGACCTCCACCGCTGGAGGTGGAGGAGCTGGTACGGCATTGTCATAACAGGAGGATCCCCCTACTCTTAGGATGCGATGCAAACGCACACCATTTGGTGTGGGGAAGCACGGACACCAATGAGAGAGGTAGGGACCTCTTGGACTATCTGGCGGGCACGGATCTAGAGATCTTAAACCGAGGTAATATTCCTACCTTCCAAACCAAAAACAGGAGGTTCTTGATGTGACGCTGTGTTCAAGGAGGCTAGTCGACAAGGTGAGAGGCTGGAAGGTGTCCGCGGAGGAATCACTCTCGGACCACAGGCAACTTACCTTTAGGCTGGCCCTCAGGAAGCCGGAGGTACAACTGAAGAGGAACCCTTGGTATACCAAGTGGGGGCTATTCAGAGAGGAACTCCGAGTTAGACTTGGGGATCTACCCTCAAAATATGGGACGATTGATGAGCTGGAGCTAATCGCAGACTTTATGCAGAAGGCCCTAATCACATCGTTCGAAAATAACTATCCTATTGGCGCGGTGGGCACTGGAAGAGGGGCTCAATGGTGGAACAAGCACCTGGAGGTCCTTCGGAAAGGGGCTAGGAAGCGGTACAATAGGGCGTATAAGACTAAGTCGACTTCTGACTGGGACCGATATAGAGAGGCCCGGAAGGAATATAAGAATATTATTAGTCATTATTAGCGGGAAGGGTGGAGGGAGTTCTGTGAGGAAACGAACAACATTCCCAGGACGGCCCTCCTACATAGAATCCTAGCAAAAAACCTGGAAGCTCGCCTAGGGTCAATCAGGCTCGAAACGGGCGAGTTTGCGGAGAATGAAGAGGAATGTCTGAAGCGTTTGTTGGAGGTCCACTTCCCGGGCGTTCGGATAATTCCTACAGACCAGGAGGACGTGAACCAAGTAGGCTCTGGTAAAAGGGCAGACTGGAAATTCGCGTCCGACGTAATAACGGTTAAGAAGGTTGAATGGGCTGTTGGGACCTTTCAACCTTACAAATCACCGGGGGCGGATGGAGTTTACCCGGCTCTTCTACAAGAGGGGCTGGGGGAACTACGACTGCCCCTGACGAACGTCTTCAGGGCCAGTATAGCCCTGAGACATGTGCCGATGGCATGGAGGGACAGCAGAGTGGTCTTCCTGCCTAAACCAGGTAAGGAGGGCTACACGGCTGCCAAGGACTTTAGACCAGTCAGCTAGACATCCTTCATTTTGAAGGCTTTGGAAAAGCTGGTTGAGAGGTACATCCGGGATAGGGTGTTACCAGAGAGACCGCTACATAGTGGCCAACATGCCTTCCAGGCAGACTGCTCTGTTGACACGGCTCTTCACGAGGCTGTGAATAATAATACTCCCCTAGAAGTTATATGTAGGGAGGCCCGGAAATGCGGCGTGCCGGAGCAGCTTGTAGACTGGATCCATAGCATGCTGCAGTATAGACGCCTCTCGACGAAATGGGGAGGAAGTAGGATCGGAGGAATAACATCCAGAGGCTGCCCACAGGGGGGGGTCTTATCACCCGTCATGTGGTGCTTGGTCGTGGATGGTCTACTCCGTAATCTAAATGAGGAGGGTTTTATGCCCAAGGTTATGCGGACGACTTCGTGATACTGAACAGGGGAGCTCACTTGGGCACCCTGTTGGAGCTCACGAGGTCGGCTCTGCGTATTGTGGAGCTCTGGTGTATGGCATCTGGGCTGTCTGTAAATCCGGAGAAGACGGAGTTGGTCATCTTCACGAGGAAATACAAGGTGGCTGAGGTAACGGGCCCCTTATTCTGCGGAAAGAGGCTCCAAATAGCCCAGTCGGTGAAATATCTGGGAGTTATACTGAATAAGAAACTGAACTGGGCGGGGCATCTGGAAGCGCAATGTAGAAGGTTTACCATAACCTTCTGGCTGTGTAGAAGGGCCTTTGGGAGAACATGGGGACTGGGGCCGAGAATGATTGCTTGGTTGTACTCAGCTGTTCTGAAACCGAGGCTAATCTACGCAGCCGTGGTCTGGTGACCAAGGGTGCAGCTTAAGACGATCCAAGCGAAACTGAGCCGCCTGCAGACGCTGGTATTCAGGGCTGTTACCGGAGCTATGAGGACCACGCCAACAGCGGCGGTTGGCCTTATTCTCTGTGAGGAGCCCCTGCATGTAGCGATAATTGCGGGGGCGGCTAGGACGGTTGGACGTCTTGCGGCGTCAGGTAAATGGTCGCAGGGGCCTAGACATACTAGGCTCCCAAACGACATCGTTAATCTGCTTAACAATATCTCAGTTCTATTACATTATTTTAAGGTGGGGACACCAATTAAAATTGGTATTAATGAGATATTACTACTGTATCGTTGAACAATAAATGCCTAATTATATTGGAAAAATTTTTATTCGAAATAGAAATCCCAACCAGGGCCTCGCCTCGTCAGTATCTCATTTTAAATAGGATTCAATGAGGAAATTTCTGAACGGGAAGGAATTTCAAGGGATATCAAGTGATTTTAAGGTATTTCAAAGAATTAAAAAAAAGTTTCCGGTTTTTCATAAGATTTCAAGACGTTTTTCGTTTTTTATTATTTTAAAGATTTTCACAGGAAAGATTTAAGTATGAAATTAAATCAATTTTACTCAAGTTTATTTAATTATTAAAGTGCTCTTGAACTAAAGACAGTGCTGAGAGTAGTTCTTCTTCCCAGTTGAAAATATAAATTTATATACATATACAATACATATAGGAATAGATGATATATGAATATCGTTCCTGTACATTGTGTACAACGAGTTACGTTACGCCACGTTACGCTGGGGTCCCTGTTCCGCATAAAATCATCGTTGCTAAGTAATGGATGATCCCAAAGGGGGATGGAAAACGTATTGTTCATGACGCTTGAGTTTATTCCACAGTGTTGCACTTTCGGCGATTATGAGGGGTGATTAATTGGTCCCGATACTTGCAGGTTTCATGCACTTCTGCAATCTATTTGGGGTAATCCGCAAAAGGACATGTAAATTAATTGAAATATGTACATAAATTTCAACATTCGACATTGTTGCTTGGACAATGTCAGCAGTGTCCTTAAAAAGGAGAACGAGGGAGAAAACAATTTAATGTATGGTAGTACAAGCAATACATTGTAGAGATAAAAGATAGATGAGAGCGTGTAAAGTGAACGCATGTAATCTGCTTTTAATAAGTGCCCTCTAATGAATCACAATGTGGGTAGGAGAAGATAATTATGAGGGATTAATTCTCAGATTAAAGTGTGGATGATTTATTGATTATGTAAGACTTAGCGCCTCATAAAAGACTGCGTAAAACCCCGAGAGGTAATAAACTTGTATTATTAAAGATTGCTCGAAGTATTTTTTTAATAATTTATAGTCGCAGCTGCCAATTATTAAAGAAACGTACATATTTAACTTGGGCTCTAATATATCACTATACAAAGAATATACTTCTTCTTATGACTTACTTCCCAACATTGCTTGAGGGTTACAAGCAAAACAACTTCTTTTATAATATCAGATGCTGTATCTCATATTTCGAGAGCACATATGATAACTCGTGGAAAGATGTAGGAAAGAAGGAGAGGCAATGGAAAGAGAGAGTGTAAGCTTTAATGATTGAATCGTAGGAAGTCGGTATCTCTCACCAAGGGTCCAATCTACGCAATTTATCAGCGGCGCGGGAGATCAAGCCGCCGTGTGCTTCTTTCAGATTGATGTCACTATAATAACACGTCGGTTATTCATTGTGCGCATGTGGCAGTGCATTAATCAAGTCCTTGCTCTGCGACGCGAAATACAAATGATATTTTATAGCGCCATAAATCTTCGCGCTTGTCACCGTTATACGTGGGCACAGAGTGCGAATGCGTATTCTACTCTGCTTCTAACCTTGTCATGTGTCCCATCTCTTCCTGTTGATACCGGAAATTTCAGAAGAACGTGAGGAAATTAGCTATTTAGATTTCTTCAATTTCTCTATAATAGAAAAATTGCTTAAAAAATAATCGTGAAAGTTTCCATTTGCCTTTGATTTTCATACTGACAGTAATTTCTTATGCACAAATGTAACATAAGTCTTACTGCTGCTGACAGGTACGCGCCGTTGGCGTGTGAGTAATCGGTCTAGATTGACCACGCAATATGTCTGCACGCTCACGCATTTATAGGACTATCGAAATAATGGGAATGAAATGAAATGATATAAAATGGATCGTGAAATAGATCGTTTTTGGTACAGGTTTTTATGTAAACTTGCAATCTATTAAAAGACATAACTTATACCAGTGCAGAAATTTTGATGGGGTTCTGACAGGGTCCTGGTCAGTTGGCAGAATATTGTCCTACTTAAGGAAAACTGTTCAGGGCCTTGTCAGTTTACACAAAAAATGCCCTAAGTAAATTCCCCACCTATGAAAAACTAGTCAATATTCCACAAACTATTCTGCGGATTCATTATTCACAATATATGATTATTAAACTATTTAATTTTCTAAAACGAAAAGTCCTATTATAAAAAAAGAGGTACTACTTGTTTAAAAAAAATAAGTGATTTTAAGAAACTTTTAAAAAATTTCAAAATAATTCATGGGAGTTTCAAGATTTTAAAGTATTAAACATTTTTTTTTAAGTATTTGAAGGGATTTTAAATGATATTAAGGAATTTAAAAGAATTTTAAAAATATTTAAAGTGATATAAAGGAATTTAAGGAGATGTCGAGAAATCCAGTGATTCTAGGGAATTTAAAAGGATTTTAAGATATTTTCCAAGATTTGAAAGATATCAAGATTTCCAAAAGGATTTCAGGAGAATTTAAAACGATATGAATAGATTTCAAGTTATTTTAAAGGATGTTTAAAGAATTCGGAGGAATTCCAAAATTTTAAATCAATTTACACATTTAGTTATTTTTTTTAAAGGATTTTAAATGATATTAAAAAACTCTTCAAAATGCCCTCTTTCAGTATCAATAATTGGTATTAATGAGATATTACCACTGTATCATTGCCCCAGAAATTCCTAATAATATTAAAATATTTTTATCGAAAATAAAAATGCCGATCAGGCAGGGCTTCGCGTCGGAATCCTATTTTAAATAGGGCTAATTGAGGCCGTTTCTGCACGAGTAGAATCTGTGGAATCTATCATAACATAAATTCACTGTTTAATATTAAGCAGTGCTGTTTGCCAAAACAAAGTTCGCAATACTAATAGTGATATCATTTCCTGTTTTTCCACACAAAAACATTTTTCTCGTTAAAACTTCCAGATTTAAGGAACTTGAGTCAACGCTACTGGACTTTGGCCAAGTACTTTCAGAGGCCCAAGGAAGTCATTAGTTTAAGAGAAACCTCTTCGGTGGAATCACCGACGGTTATATATGTGTTTTAAGATTTAAAGAGCTTTTAGGCAACTTTGAAAGCTTAGCGATTCATATAAAATTTTCTTAAATTAAAGAGTGCTTGCAGTTTTTTTTCGGACTACAGTACGCCTGGTGCTATCTGAAATCTACTTCGTGAAGCTTATTGGAAATGTTGATAAAGCTGGTACAAATTTGTTAAATGTGTATATATATATTATATATATAATTCGTTCTTTAATGCTCTGTCACTCACAAATCTCCATTTGTGAGATTTAAATCAAGAAACATTTGCATTCGTGGACGCTTGATGAATATTGCCGAAGGGGTATGTAATACAATGATCTGTCAGAATTCATGGATCTTTTTTTCAGAGCAAATTATACGAAAAAGCCCTTAGGATAAATTATATTACATTCGTAGGTACTTTGACTAACGTTATTTTTTTTCGTAAAAATTTCTCGAAGTATATATTCTTTGTTAATTCGTTATCCATATACCGGAAGCACTCTGAAGCACACTGAAAACCGTATAAATTCTCTTTTTCCCAATTAGTTTAAAAGGGACTGGATTTAACGAACTTTTAACTGTTTAGACCATAATTGCGGCTTTGTGTTAATTCACGTGTAAATCTGCAGTAATCCGAACATCAAGACCGTCAGGCACCTGGCTAAGATGTCAAAGAATAAGAGAAGAGGCTCGGGGCCATGTCAGTCGAGTCAGATCTGCTAATAAGTTGAGTTGAAATCCACATCAAGCGATTAATAATGCTTCAGCAATTCACTAAAAAGGAGCTGAGCAAAGTTGCTAAGCTAGCCCGAGGCCGCGATGAAATGGAGGCCATGTTTGCTGTCAGCAACAACTGAAATATATACCATATAAATATATATATATATATATTATATACAACTCGATATATGCTGAAACCAATTAATTTATTGCCGCTATATTATAAGGCGCATTTCATATTTATGTCCTTACTCTAAAGATTTTTCATGTACCAACATTTAAGCAGAACCAACCAGTTCGTTATTTTATGAACACGTATAAGTCACTTTTCAATGAAGATTAAATTACTGATAAGTATATGAGATTATGAGTCAATAACACGCTTGATTTCATAACAATTCATTGCAATAATGACACATTTACTAACTTTATCTGATGCCGAGTAACTTTGATTTTTCCTTCAAGTTTTTCCTGCAAATCTTTTTTAAATGCACTCAGTGGCGGATTAGGACATTTCGCCGCCCTAGGAAGCGCTGTAAAATTGCCGCCCTTCCCCCACCTTTTTTTACTCACCTAGTTTTTCAACAACCCAAGTAGCATTATATCTAGTGTGAGCGTTGAAAATTTGCCGCTCCTAAAATCTACGCCCTAGGCAGCTGCTTACCTTGCCTACCCGGTAAATCCGCCACTGAATGCACTTATTCGTCTTATATGTAAAACAGAAGAAGCTTATTTTATTTAACTCTAAATTTTCAATTTCCACTGAACCTAATGGCTAATAAATAAACAGGTATCTCTCCAATAATAAATAGGACTTCTCACGTGACTTAACATGGCACCGCAAGTGGTGGCCGCAGATTATACAAACGGCAAGCAGACTCGCAAAGAGATATGAATCGTAATTTATACATGGTGTCGGTGAGTTTGTAGCTTCCAATCCAAAAGCAAGAATGAAGGTATGTATTTACAATAATATACGTATCCGTTCATAAGAATAAATGACTGAAAATAAGAACGCAAGAAAGACTTAATGGATGACATGTACATTAGCAGTGCAGTATGCCACTTTAAACTAATTACATCATTTTTCTTCTTGTGAAATATGCACATACGGTGCTTTACAATAAAATTGAAAGTTTTTTACAGGTAAAAGTATTAATTAGCAAGGCATTAAATTATACTTAATTATGAAACTTAACATTTTCTGCATGCTTGAAATTATGGTACTTGTTTAATATGTAAGAATAATTTCTTAGTTTTATTGCACTGCAATCTTATCAGTTTATATTGCATAACATTTACAGATACTAGATATGTATATATCATTATACTTAATTGCATGATGATTATGATCTTTAGAAAGATTCTAATCACGTTTTTCAAAAATAAAAACCATCGTAATCGCTATTCTGCAAACGTGTATATCTACCCTAGATTTACGTTAATGTCCTTAGCTTTATCCTGATTAGCTGTATAAAAAGTGAAAAAGATACATTACACAGGACAGAGAGGGCAATTTTATTATCTCGGCTGGTGATTTTATAAACGACGTCAGTGTCTATGGCAATTTATATGCTGGCGTAGTGAATAGCTGTAACCGTTAGAGATTGGGAGTGAGCAACTATATACCTCCATATGTGTCATTAAATTCAATATGAACAGCAGGTTATCCACGTAAAATTTCATTTTTCTGTCACCAAGATATTATAGATAAATCTACTCTTAAAATACAAGTTATATTGCACGAAAAATTTCAGACCGAATCGCTGAAAGAAACCCTCATGAAAAGATATATAACATATAATAGTGGGACCAAATCCTAAAAATATATCTGAGTAATATTTGACATCAGCTAAAAACTGAATGCCTTGTATGCTCACAGCTTTTCTGAGCAATATTTTCAAATTCTGAAAAAAATTTACTTGCTATGGCAAGTAAAACTATTTGTTTTACTACATCTTCGCTATCCTACCCGAGCAGAATTTTTGATGGGGTTCTGACAGGGTCATGGTCAGTTTCTTCTACTTCTGATGTGCCTCTAACTAGGTTAACTGGCAAGGCCCATACAAGGCTTGTAACGCTTAAGCATAATATTGCCCTACTTAAGGAAAACTGACCAGGACCTTGTCAGTTTACCCAAAAACTACCCTAGTGATTTTAAGAAATTTTAAGTGATTCTAGGGAATCTAAAAGGATTTCCAAAGAATGTAAGGATTTTCCAGAGCTTTCACAAGATTTAAAAAATTATAAGATATCGTAAAGGACTTTAAGAGATTTTAGTGAATTTTGAGAGATTTCAAGTGATTTTAAGGAATTTAAGAGGGTTTCTAGAAATTTCAAATGATTCTATGGAATTTAAAAGAATTTTCAGACATTTTCCAAGATTTCAAAGATATCAATATTTCCTAAAGGATTTCAGGAGAATTTAAAGCGATATAAATAGATTTCAAGTTATTTTGAGGCGAGCGATTTCTATTTAGCGCGAGAAATAAGTTGTTAGAGTAGGGATTTGCAAAATCCACTGATCAACTTCCTATCGCCTTACGTAACGCGTAATTATTCGGGTATTATCGAGAAACCGAGGTGATGAGCTAGCTTGTACGATTGAGTCGTTCTTTTCTAATCAAGCTCTTAGCCTGAAACATTGGCAAAATTTGGCGCCACGCTTCCTCTTCACTTGAAGTGAGATACCTATAGCATTTTGTGCGAGTTAAAATAAAAATGGTGTGATAAGGTGATAGTGAGGCTTATCAGTGTATCTTGTTAATATTTTTTGGAGTGTCGCGTTTTTTTTTGACGGATGATTTCTCGAGACGATGCCATAGACTGATGATTTTTTGCATTTGTAACGGTTTCTTGAATCGACATTTGAGGCTGAACGCGGTCGTATGAGGGATGACCTACCGAAGCCCATGAAAGGAATTTTTGACGTTTGTTCTCCATTACAACGCGATTTTCGAAGGGCATCGCTCTTGGTCTCCTTATTCCATGATTGGTATCGTACTTACAATTGACATTGTCTCGAGAATGCACATTTTTTCTGTTTTATCGTGATTAGAAAGGGTCTTGTAGGTCCTGCAATTGAACGTGTCTCATTCACTTTTGAAAATTTACTGATATTCTGATTTTTATTTACCATATCTGATTTGTCGCGTGTGTTATTTTCTGTCATCTGCTGATTTCTTATTTTATATGTTTTTGTTGATTGCGGAAATGTATTTTGTATTAATGTATGTTTTATCATTTAAATTTCGCCTGTGCCGCATTTAATATTTGACTTATTTTGTAATTTTATGCTCAATTTCGATTCTTGAATTATTATTGACTTGATTTGAATTACGGTCGTTATTTGATGAACCTTTAGCGGTGTGTATATATTTTTGATGATAATCTATCATATTGATTGATATCTCGTAATTATTGACTCGCATTGTTTACTAAATATACGAAGACTATTGAACAGATGTTTGCCTTGTTCTCCTCAAACCACCTGCCTTTTCGCGTTTAATTTGACATATCCTAAATATTAAATATTCTCTTTAACTTTCGAAGGAAGAGATTTTTATTTTAAATTAAATTATGTACCCCTGGAATTTTAGGTGGTTACAATTTTAAAGAATTTTTAAAGAATTCAGGGGAATTCCAAGTTTTTAAATTAATTTACACATTTTGTTAATTTTTTAAAAGGATTTTAAGGGGCTATGCTAGTTTCTCGGGTGAAAAAAACAGCAATTTTTGAAGATTAAAAAAAAATACATATTTAATCTTTCTAGAATTTTTCCAGTATATTGTACATGTCTTCACGTAGGTATTTATCATAAAATTTTCGTCAAAAAATATTCATTGGAAACGGAGATACAAGGCGATCCACAAAGGTCCTTTAAAAAAAGTTGAAATATGAGTGACGGTGTCGGCCACGCCAGGATGCCTGAAACAAAAAAAAAAAAATTAGTAAAGTACATGAGTTTCTCTAGAGGATGGACCTCTAGATTTTGAAAATATTAAAAATTATAAAAATGGCATAGTTTTGAAAAATATGTTCAAATTTTGCTTAAAAAAACGCTCGTTTTTTGTTTATAAAAGTTGTAATTATTTATATAACAAAAAGATAGAGGTCCATCCTCTGTAAAAACATATAATAAAGACTGTGTGTAAATTTGTAGTCGATCGGATGATTAGTTTTCGAGCTACACCGTCACCCGATTTTAAAAATGCAGTTTTGAGAAAAACGCGTTTAAAGTTTTCAACGCAAATTTTTAGCATATAAAATTAAAATTTTCATTCAGCTAATCTGCTATTCTAGGACCATAGAGTGGGCCTTCCTCTTGCTCATACGTCTTATGACTGTACAAAGGTTTTTCACTCATTTTAAAATTTATTCTAGCCCGCAACAGTGCCGCTCGGTACTCCGCCCCGTCTCTGAGCGCTAATGAACAGTGCCGCTTTAAAGTGCTCCCATTTAAAAACTATTAGAGATATCGATTTAAAATTTTGAGTACTTATTTTTAGGATGATTAGCTATGGAAAAACGCAAAAAAATCGATTTTTTGAAAATGAGAAACTAGCATAGCAATTTAAGGGTTTTCAAGAATTTTCTAAAGATTTTAAATGATTTTAGGGAATTTAAAGATATTTCAAGAGATTTAAAATATTTGTAAACATTGTAAGGGATTTTTAATGAAGTTAAAAAATATTCAAAGGATTTTAAAAGAATATAAAAAAATTAAAGAATTTTTAAGAAATTTCAGAGTTATTAAAACATGCCAAAGGATTTCTAAAGATTTCAATTGATTTTAAGGAATTTCAAACCATTCAAACAAGTTTCAAAATTTTGAAGTAATTTGGCAATAAAAAATGTTTTATTATTCTTTAAAATTTGTTAAATCTCTTAAAATTTACTGAAATTATTGAAAGCTCATGTAATTTTTTAAAATCCCCTTAAATCTCTTGTTATTAAAAATTATGAAAATAATATAATCATAAAATGTATAATAGTTTAATAATAATTTTCATGAAAACTTGTTTAAAGTTCCTAGAAATGTATTTTTCAGTGTTTGTCAATAATATACAAATTATTAAATTTTCCAATATATAAATATAGCCATCTTTTATTTTTGAACAAATAATCAAGTGTGGAAAATGTTGGGATCTCCCTATTTTTACCCGATGTTCGGTTTCAACATGAAAAACTCTTCAATGCCCTCTTTCAGTATCAATAAATTGGTATTAATGAGATATTACTACTGTATCATGGCCTTAAAAATGCCCAATAATATTAAAATATTTTCATCGAAAATATAAATGTTGACCAGACAGGGCCACGTTAGAACATTATTTTAAATAGGGCTAATTACGACAATTTCCGCACGGGATATTGACTGTAGTAAAAATGGATATTATTATATAATACTATGTTTTACAATGAAAAGTTTCTCCGTGTAGAGAGGAAGAATCCCCTCATTTTGAGAAAAAAATGTGAGAAGATTCAAAAAGAGGATATACTTTTCTCGGTGCTGCATATAAATGATTGTAAAAAGTGTAAATAGAAAGATAGTGCAATGCACAGAACCAAGCTTTTGCATTCCGAATTCTGAATCGTGTTAATTAATATCTGGTATTATTAATAATAGCGTTGGCGGCGAAAGACTCTTGACAGTGAATAAAACTTTTTCATGGTTACCCTTTCCTCATCCTTTAGTTCTCGTGAAGGCAGGTTATATATCGCAAGCACTGAGCTGAACAGGAGAGTTGAATAATTTATAAAATCTGCACGGGGGTCCGCGGTGGTGCGCCGCCTCAAATGTTGAAAAGACGCCGACGCAGTTCCATAGGCGCTTTTATAATTAGGCAACGAAACGAATTGTGGCTGACATCCATATCGACTACCTAACTCAGGACTAACTAACGAGCCTTCGTTTCGTTCAATCGCTCGACAATAAATCACCAGTCCGTATCTCCACCATTATCGTAAATCTTTTACACCGCTGGAAGCTGGCGTGTCGATGTGTATGTGCACGCTTTTTACGTGGATAAACCTTTCATTTAGCTATTCACATCCGTCATAAATCATGCGAGCATGCACAGCACGAGCACGCAAAATGACGTTTTAGATTCACTCATATGCATTTTCCACGCGAGTCTGAGCTCGCCTTGAGTATTTTCCTTGTTTTGACACCTTCTTACATTGCTCTTCTTTACATTGCTCTACATTGCAAAAGATTTATCATCTAATATACATACAATCTTGAAGAAGAACCCATAAAAATAGGAAGCAGAGCGTCAATCATATAACTTTCCCATTTTCTCAATTTCTCGTTGATCCTGAATTTTCCCGTTGATATTATTTCTCGCAGTATGACACGTTTGATGTTTTAAACGTTAAAGATTTCAAAGAGACTTTAAAGTATTTCAATTAAGACATTAGTGACGATTTTAAAGAATTTCGAGGAATTTAAAAAAAATTCAGAAGATTTTGAAGATTTTTTAGGAGATTTCAAGTGATTTAAAAATATTTATAGATTGATAAACAGAAATAAATAGGGGAAAGTCGTCAGAGTTGGGCCACTTTTTGATTATTCTCTATATCTTTTTCAAAAATTTGAATACTTCCAAATTTTTTTTTTTATTCGAAAGTTCAAACCTTTATCTATAACATATATGTATGGCAACTTGCTGCGACAAGGGAAAAAAAAGTTATTGACGAAAAAAAAAAACAAAAAAGTTGTCAGAGTTGGGCCATTTCAGTCAGAGTTGGGCCACCACTGAAATTGCATGGAATATGTACTGAAACCGGTTTTTATGGAATGGTATGCAACATTTTATTGTTCTTTATACATTTTGACATGTAGCAATTTTTTATCAAAAATTCAAATTTTTATATTATTCGTTATCGGCAAAATGGTTATTTATTTATTTTCAAGTCATACAAGAAGACTTTCATTTCTAGAATTTATTATAGTGTTTGAAGGTTTGAAAAACATGAAATAAAGCTTTTTTTTTATCTGTAATTCAAATTTTCATATTCTTTGTTATTGCAAAAATGGTTATTTATTTATTTTTTAGTCATGAAATGAGACTTTCATTTCTACAATTTATTATTTTAGTGTTTAACGGCGCGAAAAACATGCTAAGAAATGATATTTCACTGTTAGAAAAAGAAAAGGATGTGGCCCAACTCTGACTACACGAGTGACCCAACTCTAACAACATTCGTGTTTTTTGATCGCAACTCACTACAGCTGGAGAGGTTAAGGAATCAAAATTTCCTTTTGGAAACTTGTTAATGATCGAACATACAATGTTATTATATACTTACTTCAATTTCGGCATGGTTTTTTTGCGAGTTATGGGCACTTTTTTTCGAATAGTACAAAACTTCCAACACTATCAAAAACAATACGAGGGCCTGACACTTTTTGGAAATAATTTCTGCGACTGTCAATGCTTTACAAAGTTAGCCGTCATCGAGACAAACAGTTCCATGCATTTGTACCGATGGCAGCACTTGTCATATACCAAATACAGTGGTGGCCCAACTCTGACAGTGGCCCAACTCTGACGACTTTCCCCTATATTAAAAATTGTATTTTAGCTCTTGTATTGAAATCCATTGAATATGTTGAAATAATCACAGTTTTTAATATTTTTTTTTCTAAATCCTGTCTTAAAAAAGTGGTGTCACGAAATGTCTCGAAAATCTCGCATATATTGTTGTTGCAAACCTGATTGGCTTTTGAATGACTTGAACTTGATTAAAAAAAAAAAATAAACTAGCGCAAAAAAATTTTTAATTTATTTATTTATTTATGCGTATTTTAAAAGTTATAAAAACCTCCTGATATTCGTAAAATTTCGTGAAAATCTCTTAAAATTCGTAGAAATTTTTGGAAATTCCTTAAAATTCTACGATAATATTCCCTTTATATCCTTGAAAATTTATTCATTAAAATTATTAGAAATCTTATAAAATTCCATGCAATCCTTTAATATTTCACAAAATCTTTTATAAATCATAAAAAATCCTTGAATTCTCTTAAAATCATTTAAAAATCATCAAAATTCCTTATGATAGGTTAAAATGGTTAAAATCTCTGAAAATTCCTTAAAATTCCACGAAAAAGTTTTAAATTCCTTAAAAACCTAGAAACTGTTTGAAATATCTTCAAATTTCACAAAAAAACCTTCTAATCCCTTAAAATTCGTTGAAATTTCTTGAAATTCCTTCAAATTCATTCAAAATTCATTAAATTCCTTTAAAATTCCACGAAATATACTAAAATCCCTTAAAATTCTACAAAATTATTTAGAAATTCCAAAATTCTTTTGAATTTATTGAAAATTACTTAAAAATCGTCAAAATCCCTTAAAATTCTTATAAACCCTTTGAAATTCCTCTTTAAAAAATGTTTTCACAAAATGTCTCGAAAATTTGGCATACATTGTTAATGCAAATCTCATTGGCCTTTGAATGACTTGAAGTTTTAAGAAAGAATACAAAATAATCGCGCGCTTGTGTTGGCTTACTAGTGAAATAAAAAAGGCCAAAATAGATGATGAAATCATACATATATAGATTGAATGATGAAAATAATAATGCATACAGAGATTGTGGTGACCCTCCCGAAATTATTAAAACAGAGAGATTAAAATGTGATAGTCGATTTATTGATTACATAGGTAAATCAGTCATATATAATTTATTTACATGTTTAGGAATGGTAAGGGATTTCGAAAGTTTTCGTGAAATTTTAAAGGAATAGCAAATTGAGAAAATGGGAAAGTTTACATGATTGACCACCCCAGTTATAAACATTATATCTTTTGCTAGATGAAAAACTAAAGGAATCTCGCTGCATTAATAAACTTTAAGAAATATTTTGTAGAGAATGATCGACACAAAACTTCATGAATATTTATAAGCAGGTTTTTTTTTGGTTCAAAGAACTTTCACTTTGATGTATATAAACTTTACATTAAAAAAAATGTCTTCCAGATGCAAAAGGGAATTTGGATAATCTTAGAGGAACATAATATGTTTACAGGGTATACTTAAGATGTTTGTCGTTCTCGTGTGGGATGCCTGAAATATGCGCAACTAAAAGCGACAGCACCCTGCTGAGTTGATCACATTCACCGCGTCAGCTATATTGTAAATTCGCTATTAGTCATGATAATAAGGCAGTCATTTTTATTGATAGGCCGTAATAACATAAAATGAACGCCGACAGTATGATATAATTAGGGTCTTATAAATATGTAAAAAGTCAGCGGACTTCAATATTAACGATATGTTAATCTTTATGTTAATCGCCCGTGTGGAAATGTGCCCAGATTAGCCCATACTATAATTGGGCGCCAATGTGCGCCCAACTGGGTAGCCCAAATATGAAAAAAAAATAAAGAGATTCGATTGTTTTCATTATATAATTAAATAAATGCAAAGTGTGATTAATACTGCACTTTTTTCAATAATTCATATCCCTGAATCATTAAAACTAAAGTTTCTAGAGCCAGTCACTGTTTAGTTTATACTTAAGTATTTATCTAACTTAAAAGCGACAAAGAATAATCAAATTTAAGATTTAATATCGATTGTTTTATGTTTTAAATATGTTTAATTATAATTAATCCATAATTTGTTAATTTGTTAAATATATATCGATTCGTTCATATGTATAAAGATTAAAAAAAAAGGAATAAATCTTGTTAAATGCAAAAACAAGTTTTCTTTATAATATACTTATAAATATTATCCATTTTTAATATTTTATCGTTAATTGGTCAGCCCACATTCAGCCCAAATAATAACTGGGTAGAAAAAATATTGCCCAACTTGGGCCCAACTAGTTTTCCCTAATATGGGTTTTAGTTGGTATGAGCGTTACAATCCAAAATGGGCCCCACTTAGAGATCCCAGTTGGGCCCCAGTTGATACTTGGGCAAACTATCTGGAACCCAGTCTGGCCCCAGTCAATGTTTCCACACGGGCGAGTTCTCAGACTTGATGTAATTATACAGTCATTTCGGCTTTCTCCCCATATTATTCGGACATGTGTTTAAATATATAATTTTGGAAGAATGTTGAATTCTTTAACAAAATGCAATTAAACTACAATATTAAATTCTATACTGTAATTCTATATTTTATTGTTTATATTAGTTCTCGGAAGGAAATATTCTTAAACACAGTTCAATAGATTTGATAGTGTAAATCTGGTGTATGTTATTTAATTTCAAATTTTTGTAACGAATCTGAGCTTAATTGAGCGCGAAATTCAAATAGAATAAAACTTAGGATCAAATTATAAAGTTTAAAAATTTATATCATGATTAAATCAAACGTTCTCGAATTCGGGTTCGTTGTTACCACCGAAATAAGATTTAATAAAACTACTACGCGCGTACTTTTAAACCTTATCCGTGATGCCCTGTATGAATGTTTTTGAATAAAGTATTTTAGTATTGTAAAGAAAATCCTGACGTGTTCTTAAATTTATTTAACTTGGTCAATATTAAAATAGAAAAGAAGATCCCCACAATATAATTATTCGTTAATTATTTCAATCAATTTCAGGCAGTCATTAATTTTCAAACATCTCAGAATTCACATCAATTTTCATGCAATGTCAGTTCACCATTATTTTATTATTTCACCATTTATTTTGTCAATATCTCTTATTTCTCTCTCTTTATTCAAAGAACATAATTTTCTTTTAAAACTTCGTATTCTGAAATCATTATTGTAGCTTTAATATTCGAATTCTACCGCAATGTCGATTGTCCAGGTGGTGCTGCCTCTACTGGAGCGGTCAGGAAACAACAATCATTCTCAGTCTCAAATGCAATCTTAAGTTTACTGCTGATACTCTGCTGATACTATTCGGTATCATATATTACAAGGGGCAAGTTACCACCAGACGGTAAGGTCTGAAATTGACTGCCGATAAGAGTGGGAACCTTATGGTACCTAGTCTTATACATATTATATAGTATCTGTCTGAAGGTAATATCTTGCATTACTTTTACAGAAATCTACCTCATCTACTTATAGTAAAAATAAAAATTATAGGTACAAAACTTTTAAAATAATAGTCGACGATTATCAATGTTACATGCACTTCACAAATTTTTTGATTAGAATAACCAGAATTCTAAATATACTTACAAAAAAATAGTTTTAAATATGCCCTTATTATTATAAATTTTTTTTGTAAAAGTATTAGAAGAAGAAGTTTTTGATTGACAGTCTCCTGATTATTTTAATCAATTTTTCTGGTAAATATCTAAATATAACAAGAATTTTTGATAAAAATAACGAAAATATTTACTCAAAAAAAAACCACTATTTCTCTGTGGATTTTCACTGATTGAAATCGTGAGAAAAGAGTCATGGAAAATCAGTGGAATCTGAATGATTAAATTTTAAGGAGTACGTGTAGAAAGAAAAACAAATTATGATATTTCATCACTGAAGAGTATCCGGCGCGCAGCTTTACGGGGTGCATAATAAAGTATCCTGAAAATCAGCTGGAAGCCGCTGCAGTTTTGATCCGATTTAATTAATATTTTTTTTTATATAGAAAAATTTATTATACCCTCATAAAATTTTTATAAAATTCTTATTGGTGAAGTTCTAGAAGAATATTCTATATTTATATGTTATTAGCAGAATTTAATTGATTTAAGGAGTTGCAATTTTAAGGAATTTTTACGAAACAATTTATAAAAACCTTGAAGATCAAGGTGGACATAGATACACTCTCATCAAGTAAGGAAGTGAAAATAATCGATAAGCCAATAAAGTCGATAAGATAAGAATGTCCAGTTACGTGAATATTTATTCATAATGATAAATAGCCACTTCGGAATTTTATTGGACTGAAAATATCGGAAATTCATCAATGTGCTAATGTCGGGGTCAAGTCCTAAATTACAAAGTGTTCTTTTTCCGAACCATTTCAAAGGGGTAAAGCAAAGCAAAAAAATGCATACATGAAGTTATTAAAAACATTTTGGACTATAATCAATATATTGTGACCGTGCCTGTAAATAAGAAAATGCATTACTTGTCTTTGATAAAGAAATGATTGATTTAGCATGGACCTTGCACACAGTGCCGGATCTACGAGTTTTTCGAACCGGGGCAAAAAGTTGACATTTGCGCCCTTTGTCGGATTTAGGGTGGTGACCTTTTTTTTTTTTAGGAAGAGCAGTTTTTGTGGGTGCCTTAGATAATAGGCGCTTTAATAAAACATTTTTTTAGACATATGAATTTGGCGCCCCCTGAAGTTGGCGCCCGGGGCAGGTGCCCCGGTTTGCCCCCCCCTTGGATCCGGCACTGCTTGTACACTTTGGAATATTTGTATTTTTGAAGAAAAATTTTTGGTGAAAATACTAAATATTACAAAAAATATAACTGTACTCTCGACTCTCCCAATATTAACGAAATCCAAAACAGAGACCCTCCTAATATTAACCAAATCCCTTCTAACAATAGTCAGGTTAATTGCGCATGCGTATTGTGTATAAAATAATATTTTTCAGAATTTTAAATTGTGCGCGAATAGCAACCAATCAAATGCCAGAGCGCAACGCATGCGCATTGGTATCAAGTTCTTATTGAAAGAGATACTGGTTAATACAGGTTAATATTGACAGAGGAATGCTGTTAATATTGGGGAGGTTAATATTGAGAGAGTCGCGTGTAACTGTTTCAATATTTCATGCGCAGAGATATGAAAAACGTTTACTGCGCTAGTGCGCATCTCGATCCTGTTTTCATGTCACCGAATTTATTTTGCTTGAATCGTAAAAGGTAGTTCACTATTACATAAACTCTAATAGACTTCGCTTGGTTTTTAAAAGACTTTTCTTTAAAAATTCAGTATCTTTTTTCAGTGACTGTTCTTAAAAATTAATAGATTTTCTTATACAGATCCATGAAAGTCTATGAAATTTTATAAAATTTTTCTCAATGTCCAAGAGTCATCGAGTAGTTACTTACAATTAGAATTCTAATTAGCTAAATCATTCCGTGTATAAATTACAATGCGTTATATCCTAATATCTAGTACTTATCTTATATTTTCCTCAAGTTTAAAAGTATGCAATTTGGAAGGAGATATGGGTAAGCGGTTCAATTGGTTATAGATAATATGTGAGTAATTAATCAGTTGCTTTAAAGAAGTTCACCAGACATGCCAGTTAAGAAAAAAACTCGGGTCGAAATTAAATTAGAAGATGAAAAATTAGTGAAAAATAAGGCAGCCATGGTGTCTCAGGGTGAAAAAAAGGCTCTCTTTGATCCCATGGCAGTGACATGGATGGAGAAATATAATGACAGAATTGAAAAAATCTGGTCAACCCTTCCGAAATTTGTTAGAACATCAATCGCAACTTGTGCAATTTTTCTTCTTGGCGCTATAATGAAAGGTAAGACAAGATAATTCCAAACACCTTGGTATCATTTCTCACTTATTGTCAACAAAATATTCCGTTACACTTATGGGGGATTTCATTTCAAGTGAACCCACTTTTGAAATCGATGACATCCGATCGGGCTAAAAATTGCACAAAGTTTAGTCCTATTCACTAGTAGTTACCACACCAAATTTGAACAAGATCGGTCAAAAACTTGCCGAGTTGGAGGGGGTGGAATTTTTACATTTTGGTCAAACAATCCTTGTTTCGAATCCATGTAACTAATAACCTATAGCATTTAGAAAATTTTGTCCAACACGTTTTCGACAGATTTCTCTTCAATCTTTTAAACAAAAAGATGAACATTTTTTAATCCAAAATTTGACAGATTTTTTTGAAAATCAAAAATATTTTTGACTTTTTCTCAAAAAGGACGGTTTTTTTTTTGGCTCAAAAGAAAGATCATGTATTTTACTTTGAGAACTTTGTTGTTCAAAAGTGGGCTGAAACTTGTTTATCTATCAATATGAACGTCGAGTAACTCGAAATACCCATGACGCTAGCTCTCGAACGTTCTTAGATGGAGTCAATGTCAAGTGATCACAAGGATTTTCGTGCTTTGAAATTTTTTGGACCATTTTTTTTTGGAAACATCATATCTTTGGTTCTAATTAACCGATTTAGCTTTTTAAGGTCTCATTTTTTTTTAATAAAACGTACTTTCATATAAAAAAAAAACTAAAAGCAAAAAAAATTTTTTTGACTTTTTTTTGTAAACTCAAAAAACAAAAATCGCTTTTTTGAAAAAAACGCAATTTTTTATTACATTCTCATCAGAGAAGGTATTAGATTTGTGTAAAATTTGACCCCCCTGTTTTTGTCAAATGTCCACGTTTTGGGACCCCCTGAACCCGAAAAACACGTTTTTACGAATGTGCCTGTCTGCTGTGTGTCTGTCTGTGTGTCTGTCTGTAGATTTTTAGTTTGTGAGCACGATAACTTTCGAAATAATTGACCGATTGGATTGGCCTTTGGTACACTCTTTTAGTATCCTAAAATGAAGGTCAAGTTCGTTGGCCAGCCATTTTGGATAAAAATTCAAAAAGTTGAAGTATTTTGAAAATTTTTGATACCACTTTTTTTTAATTTAAAAATTCTATGCACGGATGTTCGTAGTATTAAAAAAGTCGAACAATTTTTCCTAATAACTTTTTTGGATAAAAAAAATTGAAAGACATAATATTTTTAAAATCCAAAATAATGAAAGAAAATTTAAATTAAAAGCCAAACAAAGCACGATATGAAAAAAAGTCTAAAGGTGAAAAATGTTTATTTTTGAACTCCCTATAGGATAGGCATAACAGCTTTTCCAATTTCCTTAAAAAATCGAAAAATCAAATTTTGAGCCAAATAACGCGTGATGTAGAGAAAATGATAAGAAACATAATTATTGGTCTCAAAAAGATCTACCAGTTCTCTTTTGACCATTTTTCAAAAGGATGAATAGTTTTCCTTTTAATCATGAAGAATATTGTTAAACAGAGTTGAGCGCGAAGCGCGCGATGAGAATGTGCCCGCGAAGCGGGCAGATTTTTTTTTTTTTTTTTTATTAGAAATAAAGGTATACATGTACTTTACAAGTTCTGTAAATTTCATCGTGGGCGAATCAGTAGTTTAGGGGAAATTTTTTGCTTTGAGTTTTTTTTATATGAAAGTACGTTTTATTAAAAAAAAAATTGAGACCTTAAAGAGCTAGATTGGTTAATTAGAACCAAAGATATGATGTTTCCAGAAAAAAAGGTCCAAAAAATTTCAAAGTCTCATATCTTCGCCATTTTTTAGAATTTTCCAAAAATATTTATTGTGGTTTTTCTAGACTACTAAAGAACTGATTAGACTGAATTACACGCAAATCCCATTCATGGGTGTTTCGAGTTACTCGACGTTCATTTTGATAGATAAATAAGTCTCAGCCCACTTTTGAACCACAAAGTTCTCAAAGAAAAAGACCTGAGCTTTCTTTTGAGCCAAAAAAAAACTGTCCTTTTTGAGAAAAAAGTCAAAAATATTTTTGATTTTCAAAAAAATCGGTCAAATTTTGGATTAAAAAATTTTTATCTTTTTTTTTTAAAAAGATTGAAGAAAAATCTGTCGAAAATGTGTTGGAGAAAATTTTCTAAATTCTATAGGTTATTAGTTACATGGATTCGAAACAGGGGCTGTTTGACCAAAATGTCAAAATTCCACCCCCTCCAACTCGGCAAGTTTTGGACAGATCTCGTTCAAATTTGGTGTGGTAACTATTACTCAATAGGAATAAACTTTGTGCAAGTTTGAGTCCGTTCGAATGACATTCGTTTCAAAAATGTGTTCTCTTGAAATGAAATACCCCTTATACAAAATATGATTAGTGCCTCACTTATTCCCTTCGAGAAAAGTTTAGAAAAATTTCGTTTCCGGAATACGGTCAGGTTATCTGGTCGGTCTCTTATACATATAATCGCACGAAAAAAAGCTTCGAAAAATCGCACTCGCTCGCTGGAGATTCGAACCCCAGACACTAACATTTTAAACCTTATACGCACGCACAAACAGACTGAGCTATTTAACCGCTTGCACAAAAAAAAAACATCTCAGCCAAGCTCTTTTGCTGAAAAGCCAGTGATAATTGCGAGGATAAATATTTAATTTTTTTACATATTTTATGAATATGTAGATTTAAAGGTTTCATTTTCAAATTTTTAATTGATCTATCATGAAACCAAAAATTTGTTCGTGAAACTTTATTTACATATTTGTATTATTTTATTGTTTGTTATTTGTATTACAAAAACATTTTAATTACAATATTTTTTATATTTGTAAAATTATGTTAAAAAAAAAATTTTATTCGCGAAAATTTAAATTTGGAAAGTTATTGTTTTCGAGAGAATATTTTATATTAAAGTTTTATATTATTATTTCAAATCTAATATATTAAGAATATTCGATTAATTTGTGAGTTCTGTGCATATTTTTAAATTCCAAAATTCAAAAGACTAATTTTTTGCGAGATGCGAGTCAGCAAATCCATACTTCGCGATTCTGATTTTGTATTACGTGGAGCGACTATCTAGACTTACCATTGACAAAATATTATGAGCGTTTTATGGAGATAGCATTCGCCAGTAAATTGCCTCGTGAAAAGGTTTTATGGTCAGCGAGAAATCAAGTTTTTAAGAATAAAAGATGAAAACGTTAATTGTTCCGAGAGTAATATATACAATAACTAAGACTATACAAATTTGATAACATGCCATTTGCTGTTTCACGATAGTAAGAATTAAAAACTTTCAATTATATAAAACTATTAAAAGATTACTAACTATGAATTAGAGTTATCATCTAGAATATGAAATACAATATAGGTAAATAATAAGTATATATACAATATAGATATAGTATAGGTAAGAAGACTATTATCCGTGAGGATTTTATTATCTCACCCTATATATAGGATCTATGTGTTAAAAATATAGGTCTAGATTTGGTTACGATTATTGCATTCAGAAATATAGGATCACAGACATAAAACATTTTTGTACCCCAGGTGAATGGCTCTTGATGTTCGTGCACTTTGCGAGGCATTTCGGATACACTGCACAAAATGACAGCATATCGAGCAACGCCACGTCATCCTCGATCAACTGGGCTGAGCTTTCCCTGGAGAGCTTTTATCTTCAGAACCTGTACTCCATCTGGTTGTTGGCTTCCACCATCTCGTATTCCATGTACTTTACTATCGGCGGTTTTCTGCACGTAAGCATCCTCATTCCTTACAGATATGTGCACACAGAATTAATCGATACACTTTTTTGAAGGATCGATATGCAGCTTCAAAACTCGCTTGATTCAACTTTTCTCACAGCTTTTTTCAACTATATTGATGTTTTATCAACTTATTATAAAATCTGAAATATCAATTTAAATATCTCATTTATAAAATCATGCATTATTATATCTTAAATTGTTATATCTAAATAAGAGTGAACTTCAATCAAATAATTTGACTTATGAGTTAACTGCTTTTACATTATACAGTTGAATAATATGAACAATCGCACAATAACCGTATCACACAAATTCACTGAGAGGTATGCATATCGCATCTGTTCCGAGCCGATTACTGTCGCACAAGCCATTTGACAACTATTGTCTTGTATCTGACGATGTTAATGCCATAAATTCCAATCTATCAGTTTTCGGCACTGCAAATGACAAAAAGTATCAATTGATAAAACGATGATATCTACAATGTGCATTGAAATCAGTTGTAGCACCTCTTGTTTTTGTAGAGACGCATGAATATCCCCCAAATTTTACTTTCCCTAATATACATTCTACCGAAATACATTTGACCGTCTATTAATTTTACCTAATTCATAACACAGGCACACAAAAAAAAGTGGTCTGTATCAAGAACTGGACCTATATATTCGTATGTATTTTGACGCTCTGAATCCGAATCCGGACCCCGTTTTGTTCCATCACGTCAAATTTAAGGGCATTTGAAGGTCAAATCGGCAAAAAAATCAATTGACAGAAGGTGACCATCATTTCTATGGTTTCGACGGACGCTGAATCCGATTCTGGAATCCATTTGATTCCATCATGTCTGCATCAAGATCAATTCAAGGTCAAATTTTCAAAGTGTGAAAAAAGTGAATTTTCGACTGCAGATTCTGAAAGAGCGGGAAATTTTACGTTTAGATATGATATCCGCTATTTTTCTGAAAATTATCCTCAAGGACATTTCAAGGTCAAGACAGGCAAACAAAAATAAAAACAGTGGTCTGTACCAAGAACGAGATCTATATATTCTTATGTATTTTGACGCGCTGATTCAGAATCCAGGGTTCAATTGGCTTCAGCACGTCAAGTTTAAGGGCATTTGAAAGTCAAATCGGCAAAAAAATCGATTGAAAGAAGGTGACTAGAATTTCTGTGGTTTTGAGGGCCGCTGAATCCGAATCTGGAATCAGGTTGATTCCATCATGTCTGCATCAAGGTCAATTCAAGGTCAAATTTGTATAATGTTAAAAAAGTGAATTTTTTACTTCAGATTCTGAAAGAGCGGAAAGTTTTACGTTCACACATGTTATCCTCTAATTATGAAAATACAATCCTTGTTCCACGAAGACATACTTTTGTATTTTTACAATGGTCATACGAACTCTCAAGTTACTAACATAAATTAACCTTGACATGACCTTTAGGATCATCATCAGAAAAATATCGGATATCATATATGAACGTAA
>CAJFCP010025661.1:107582-131416 GCA_904066005.1 Synergus itoensis
AATTAACACTATTAAAAATAATTTTTTATTCTTATAGACTTGACAGTCTAGTCTGGCCCAGATCTGAGACTGGACAGCAATCCATATACCATAAAAATTTCTAATTGCCAATCAGCCAAATTTTTTTCACAATTTTCGAGAAATTTATAGGGTATCTAAACTTATACAAAATGCAAAACTAACACTATCAAAATAAATTTCTGTTTTTTATTTACATCAATTTTAATGCATCTCAGTAATAGAGGAAATACTTTAAAAGTTTTCATAAACATTACTTTTATTGACATGATGCAACAAATTTTTGTTTTGCCAATAAAATATATTATATCAATCAATTCTACGGTTTTAGGTTTTGTAAAAGTGCACATTAAAAATATGAAAAATTTTATATACATATTTTATTCATTGTTAACGAAAGAACTTTTTTTAATGAAATTATCTTGAGATAATTTAATGTTTGTGTATGGTTGAATGTATCGTGAAAAAAATTTTAGTACACTATCTCATGAGTTAGGGTAATGGTTAGGTAGCTGGACTTGCGTCCCGTAGGTCATGCGTTCGATTCCCCCCAGGTTGCGTGCAAAATTTTATTTGTTATATATGCAATAAAATTTACAAATATCGATTATTTATAAGTATATCCATAATATATCGACGAATAAACCATGTTCTTACTTAATAATTTTTTTTTCATAAGGTTTATTTTCATTTTTTCATTGTAACTTCTCATTCAGTTCTCTATCAGTTCTCAATCAGCAATACACTAGTCGCTAAATAGCGCCAGACCAGGGTCTGGCTAGACCGTCTAGCCACAAACTTTGCAAAAGTGTTACAGTTCTGACTAGTCCCAGACTAGACCGTCTGATCTGCGCCAGATTAGAGTCCAGACGGTCTAGACTGGGACTGGCCAACGCCAGAAGATTTTTCCATTAGGGGATATACATTATTTATAAATCTCCTCCGATCAGATTTCCTGAATTCAATTATTTTGTAGCACTAGCTCTTCATTTAAATTAAGCGATGACATAAGTCGCTTGACGACCATCACATTTATTCGTTCCGTGTTTCCATGCACTTAAGACTAATGACCTCGTAAAATTAATTTACGTGTCATTGATGGTGATCAAACTTTAATCTATCGCAAATAGGATAGAGAAATCACTAACCCGTGTCTGCATGCTTTTTTTCTTCAGTTTTCTTGCAAAGTCTCTAATTTGAATTTTCTGCGAGTCGAGAACGAATCCAATAAGACGTTGTGGATGAAATATCTAGACTTCGTAGCCCGCGGATAGGTACTATTTTACATGGCGGGCGCAAGAACTCGATATTTTACCACCGTGTTATCTCATTCAAGAATCCCTACGGGTCTTTTATTCTGATTTTGAGGAGGTACTTCCCTGAAAGTCCTTGCACGTACCACTGGTACCACCTACTCAACTGAAAACAAACCGATACTTCTGTGTCTCTTGCAAGTCGATTTGGTGTTCACGTGTCAATCTCGCTTGCGCAAACATACGTGAAGCATTGAATTTTTTTATATAAATTATAAATATCATTGAAACTTTCCATTCATCAGTTAAATAGAAAAACACATTTATTTTTTGAGATTGGAGCTGCATTAGCCTCTGACTATAACAGTTTCACACTACTTATATTAATATCAAATATAAGTAGAAAGAGTCACGCATGGCCAGCCGCTGTTCGTTCGTTGGTCCGTTCCTTTATTCGTTCGTTCGTTTATTCGTTATTCCGTTCATTCGTTTGTTCATTCGTTCGCACTTTCGTCTTTTCTTTTGTAGATTAAACGAATTTAATAAATTGTGTAAAATTCCTTGAGATTTCTTAAAATTACTTGAAACTTTATAAAATATTGTTAAATACATTAAAATACTATTAAATTTCTACAAACACTTAGAAATTACATAAAATTTTCTAAAATACCCCTCACCTAATATCTCTGAAATCTCAATAAATTTATATAAAATATCTTTAAATTTCTTAAAATTACTTAAAATTTCATGAAATCCTGTTAAAACCCGTAAAATTCATCAAAATTTTTCAATATCTGATGTAACCGAATGTAACCATTCGAAGCGGAAAAATCTAAAAGTTTAAATTTAAATATATGACAATGACTATGTCCCCTATACATTTTTTTAATATATACATGTAAAAATAATAAAATGGTGGACAAAAAACAAAAAAAAATCGTGGCTTTTTCACAGTTTTTCGTAAGAAAAAAATATAGCAAAAATAAAAATTTTGTAATAAATTTTATAGGAGAGGTAGCTATAGATGTACAGAATATATGATTAAAATGTCATAAGGGACGGTTCAATAGGTTCGAAAATTTTATCAACAACAGTTGTAAAAACGTTGTTTCGGGAAAAAGGCGTTGAAAGTGTGCAGTCTTTTAGAAACACTAGCCCGCCTCGCTAAGACGGCCCGTCATGACGGACTGTTTGACGGGATGTCTCTAGTTAAGTTTATATGTGGATTGGCCTTCAGAGACTGGCCAATCGACGGCAGGGCCTTACCCTCTCTCCAAGTAGAAAGCATTTCGTCCGCAGAGTTGCCTATGAGCAGTGGAAGAAGTAGAACTTCTTTACTGGGGGCTTAGTCTTCAAGAGGGTCGGACGCTTTCTCCTAACCCTCTCCGCTTTTGTACCTCTTGCAAAATAAAATACACTGCTCCCGCTATTTGAGTTCCTTTGATTAATGTCATTCTGAGAAGTTGCATCGCTCCCAAATTTAGATGAGGGGTAGTGAGGATTTGAAAGGAAAGGCTCTGCGAACTCGGCAGTACCGTAGCGATAGAGTGGGAATTAATCTAAGCGGATAATTTCGTTAGAATATTATTGTGGAGCCTGCCGAGCTCGTGTTGCGAATACTGGTATATTCAGCCCTGACTTGTTTACGTGCTCGCTCCTTCGATAAACGTTGACAACCAACCGAGATGTGACAACAATCGCGGTTCCAGTTTATTATAATACTTAATCTCGTGAGTTTTCTCGATCTTATCCTCCTTCAAAAATTGTCGCTAATAGGAATCGTACCCTACTTGGGGACATTCCTACTTCCCCAACATAGAAATCGTATCCTATTTAGGGACATCTCTACCATAATGACTCACGCTCCACGTTGGGCGCCAGGTTTAACAAGTGGGTCGTTATCCAAAGGAAGGAGGATGAATTGAGAGGCAGGAATGCCAAGAGAAAAGGATTAATCAGAAATGACACTAGTAGTGCGTAAAAATGGAATATATTAGGCCAGTACAAGCTAATATCCGGGTGTGGTGACCCCGCTCCCGGATCCGATTAAGAATGTAGGGATGGACGACGTCGCGTCTCACTGAAACGTTGTCGCAAAGGACCTCGTCCTTGAAATGCCAGGCTCCTGCCTGCAGGCAGCGTACTCAGGCCTTTCTTGGCCTCTAGAAACTCCTATGGAAAATTCAGGGCTTCGGCGAGACAACTTGAGACTTGACCAGACGAGACGGGAGACAGACCGAGACTAAAATGGTGGCGAGTCGCTCTGCGATTCGCCGGCCAAGGCTTGGAGATGCCCGGATATCTTCGACAACTGTTGGGTCCACTGGCCGATCAATATCCTAGCCAGGGATGATTGTGGCGAGGGGGCCTTTTAGGCTAAGAGCTGGTAACGTTTTTTGTAAAGTGGAAGTATAAAAGCTAGTTAGTGACTAATATATTGGGGAAATCACCCTTCTTTAGAAATCCTTAAATGCCAGACGCCCTGTCCGTTGCGTATAGACACCTGAGGCAGATGAAAATTTGAAATTTTGAAGTGAGAGTATAAAAGTCAATCTTTTCATCTAGGACCAAATATTAATGTCTCAAGTTGATTATTATTCACACGCCAGGCCGATAGAATGTTGCTAACACACTGACAAATACGATTGTATTCACATGTAGCGTTCGTAAAACAACAGACGGAAATTCGGTTGATAACACCAGTAACACCTTACAAATAACGTTTGAAAATGCATAATATTCTTCGAAAGCTTAGGCTTGAGCGGGGCGCTCGGAGACGAAGAAACGACCGTTCAGTCTATTCTCCTCAAAGCGGCCGTTTCCTCGTCCATAGTTCCCCGCTCCAGCCCAAGCTTTCGATGAAGATTATGCATTTACAAAAATTATTTTTAAGTTGTTAGCAACCGAATTTCGATACATCGTTTTACAAACGCTATATGTGAATACTATTCTTTGTAATAAAAACGACAGACTTTATACTCTCACTTCAAAATTTAGATCTTTTAATCAACAATTATCGTGTCTATCAGTGTGTTAACAACGTGCTATCGATCTGGCGATTGAATAATAAGAAACTTGGGACATTAATATTTGATCCGAGATGAAAATTGACTTTTATACTCTCACTTCAAAATTTCAATTTTTCACCTGCCACAGGTGTACAAAAGCAACGGGCAGAGCGTCTGGCATTTATAGGTTTCTAAAGAAGGATGCACTCTAAAAAAAATTCTATTAACAGTGAAATTACGTTCCTTTCAAAATGCATCCTTTGAAATTAAGCAGATTTCTTTTATCTGTCAAAGGAATCGTTTCACTGTTAAAAAACTCATCTGTTAAGTGCAAAACGAAAATAGTTTTGCCGCCAAATGATTTCTTTTGACTATGAAAAGAAATCCTTTAACTATAAAAGGATTCCATTTGTAGGCTAGCGGACGAAATGCGCCTGCGCATGAATGATATTTCTTTTCGTTCAGGAATAATTATTAGGAATAATTATTTTTTATTTGCCAAAAAATATCTATTTCGAATATTAGTAAAATTTATACTAATAGAATAGATTGTAAAATTTTAAATGCAACAAAGTTTAAAAATTATTTTGACTACATTTTTTCAACATTTCTTTAACCTAAAATCTAAGACCGATTGTTATTATACGAGTATATTGATAAATAATGAAGGGTTTAATATTGACATCTATCAAAGTTGGTCTTGTGTACATTTTTTGTAGGTTACATCAATACAATTTGTTTTCTTTTATCCTCGAAATTATATTTCCTTTTTAGGACAAAGGATTTCATTTCCCCATCAAAGGAAATCCTTTGACAGTAAAAGGATAGCATTTGAAAGGAAAATCCTTTAACTGTTAAAGGATTTCCTCTCATACCAATTTTGAATAGAAAATCCTTTAAAGGTAAAAGGAATCGTTTGACCGTCAATAGACTGTTTTTAGAGTGTGATTTCCCGAATATATTAGCCACTAACTAGTTTTTACATTCTCATCAGAGAAGATATTAGATTTGTGTAAAATTTGACCCCCCGTTTTTGTCAAATGCCTACGTTTTGGGACCCCCTAAACCCGAAAAACATGTTTTCACGAATGTGTCTGTCTGTCTGCCTGTGTGTTTGTCTGTGTGTCTGTTTGTAGATTTTTAGTTTATGAGCACGATAACTTTCGAAATAATTGACCGATTGGATTGGCCTTTGGTATACTCTTTTAGTGTTCTAAAATGAAGGTCAAGTTTGTTGGCTGTTGGATGTTCGTAGTACTCAAAAAGTCGAACAATGTTTCCTAATAACTTTTTTCGATAAATAAAAAATTGATAGACTTATAACATTTTGAAAATCCAAAAAAAAAGAACGAAAACTTAACTTAGAAGCCAAACAACGCACGATATGAAAAAAAGTCAAGAGGTGAAAAATATTTCTTTCTGAACGCCCTATAAACGTTATTTAAATTTTCTCCAGAGAAGTCCATTTGAAATCCTAGAAAACATATGTAAAATAAACAAATATATAAAATAAAATATCCAAGCGTAACCTTAAAATCTGACATGTGAAAACAATTACTGACAATTAAAAATTTTGACCTACCTTTTTTATTTTAAAACTAGTAAAACAAAAATTAACATTTAATAAAATTAAATAATACTTACAGATCGTATCAGACGTCAGATGTATTATAATAACAGATAATGAGATAATAAATATATAAACCACATGAGAGACGCTATCAGACGCTATGCCGGTAATGGTTAGGACGCCTGTCACTTGCGCAGTTGGCACGATGTGAAACATATTTTTACTGTTTCTCCAGTACAAATTACTTAATTAATAGTTATTTTTCCAAAAACTGTTCACTTTAGTATTTTTATACTAATTCCCAGTAAACTTCACTGACAAATCAGTAAAGTTTACTTCCTTACCAGTTATCACAAAATGCACTGTTTCAATTAGTGGTATTTTTACTGTTTCAAATTTAGGGAGTAGGTTATAATTATGAAATATTGAATAGTAAACAAAATTAAATTCATACTTGGTCATTTGAAATCATTTCAGAATATATTTTGCCGATTTTCAGAGATGGCCCAACCATGAAAACAAAGGCCCAACCATGACGACTTTTTTTTAAATGCCCATAACTTTTTTCTCTTGTGTCGTATTAATTTATGTCTGCGAGAAAAAAGTTTTGTAATCATCACATCTTTTAAACCGTATGCTCAAATTTCCTAAAATATTTCTTAAACGAAAGTTATGGACAAAAGTTTAAAAGTGGCCTAACCATGACGACTCTCCCCTAATCAAAGAATTTGTATCAAATATTTTGTCTTAAAAAGATCCAGAAATTCTCCATTGACCATTTTTTGATAGGATCAGTAGTTTTCGTTTTAATCATGAAAAATATTGTTAAACAGAGCCGAGCACGAAGCGCGAGGTTTAAATCAACTATCGAGCGCGAAGCGCGAGTGCCCTGATGAGAATGTGCTCCTTAAGATCGATAGAACCTTAAGTAAATTAGTTTGTATTCAATTATTAGTTTGTATTAGTTTGTATTTCTTTTGTATTCAAAGTTGTAATTTAATTTAATTTAAAGGGCATAGCAGGATAAGCATGTATTAGCTGCCCCCGGCCGAATCTCTTCGACATTTTCACCATGAGTTGGTATTGATATGAGGTACAATTCCCCGGAAGATTATATCTGAGAAATCATTTTTATGGGAGTTATGGGGGTGAGTAGAAAAATTGAAAAACACCTTTTTCTCGGAAACGACTGGACTGATTTCGATAGGGAAAAAATATTTTATGGGTCCTAATGGAGGGATATTTTGGAAAAATTATGGGACATTTTAGTCAAAAAGGAAAGGTCAAAAAGAATTTTCAAAATTAAAATTTTTTTTTTTTGAATAGGAAATTCTTTAGGCACAGTCACAATATTTTGCCTGAAGATAACTTCAATTATGTGAAAAAATATGTTAAAGTTTGAGCTCAATCGGAGTTGCTGCTCATGGTTAAACAAATTCAAAATCTCCAGCGTACCACGCTAAATGCACGCCCGCTGTTGTATAATGAGGAGACTGCGTAGAAATATTCCCTAAGCTTGGGCGCTTCTCACAGATATAGTCGTTTGGTGAAATTATTCATTTAAGTTACTATTCAAAATGAATATAAACTAAAAGCTAGAAAATTCTAATATTAATTAAAAAATTGGCAAACTGTGCCTCAAGAATTTCCTATTCAAAAAAAACATTTAAAATTTTGAAAATTTTTGTTGACATTTCCTTTTTGACTAAAATGTCCCATAATTTTTCCAAAACATCCCTCCATTGGGACCCATAACATATTTTTTCCCCATCGAAATCGGTCCAGTCGTTTCCGAGAAAAAGGTGTTTTTCAATTTTTCTACTCACTCCGATAACTCCCATAAAAATGTTTTCTCAGATATAATCGTCCGGGGAATTGAACCTCATATTAATACCAACTAATGGTGAAAATGTCGAAGAGATTCGGCTGGGGGCAGCTAATACATGCTTATCCTGCTATGCCCTTTAATTTAATTAAATTTAAATTTAAAGTAATTTAAAAAAAAAACATAGGAACAAGCGTCCTCTAAGGTGCAAACTTCACGCAGGGCACAAGCGCGCGAAGCGCGCAACGCGGAGCGTGACGATCGAACCATATTCGACCCCCTGCGCGCCGTAGGCGCGCTCATTTTTGCGAGCAAAGCGCGCGATGAGAATGTGCCCGCGAAGTGGGCAGATTTTTATACTCCCATTTCACAAAAAACGTTACCAGCTCTTATTCTATTTGGGTAACATGCATGTTACATGACATACTGCGCAACATAGGAATCGTACTCTGTTTGGGGACATTCCTATTTTTCTCGTTACGGATTGGACCCTGCTCGGAGCCATCTTCGTTATGCTCTTTCGCAATTTTTCATACGCTTCTTGTCAGACATAGGAATCATACCCTGATTGGAGACATTCCTACCTTCTTGATAAGGGACTAATAGGGGACGTCCACCTTTATTCGCGTTTATTATATTTTGTTCTATTCTCTCTCTCAATTTCCAGATCACGGGCATAAAACCGTATTGATTAGGCGTTCTTAGATCTTTCTTGTACTTGAGTATTGTTAATTATCCATTCAATGTTTCCCGCGCGTTTAATATTGCTAATATTGTATTTAAGTAAATATTCTTAAATTTTTCTGTTCTAGTTCCATACTGTGTAATAGCAATGTACAATTACTATCATGGAATTATTGATCATTCTGGAATCAATTTTAAGTCCTACTGGTGGCAGCCCTGGCAACCTGACGCCATTTTCCATGATAATCACCATCAGTATTTCCACGTAAACTTTGGATTTAATTGCTTCATATGGGACAAGGTAATTTTTTCCAGTACCAGTTGTAATATACCAAAAAGAAAAAATTAAAAGCATCTCATTTTTTCTGACAGATTCATGGAACCATCAGACAAAAGGACTGTATTTACACGGAAGAAACGTTTTACGGAAAAGGGAAAAAAATTAGTGAAGCATCCGAGAGTGAAATATTGGCTGATATCGAGGAGCGCGAGGCGGAAAATCCTCTAGCTTACAGAGATAATAAGCTAATCTATAGTTTATCGAAAGCCGATTTGAAATTGAAAAAGATGGAATAATAAGAAGTAATGTTTCTTTGCTTTATACTGTGTTGCAATGTAAATAAACACCTGCAAGATATTGAGTTTTTATTAAGAGCCGAAAATAATGTCACGATAAAAGTATTCCGTGTTTATATACGAAGTAATTGTTAATAAAGAATTCAAATAATGTTTTGAATATACTTAACGATTCGATATGTTCGAAAATCATTTATCAAAGCGCTAATGTCTCGCCACAACTGTTTCATCAAGAGTACAGTCGATGCGGCCTGATCACGATTGCGATTTTTCATTTTTTACGAGCCGTATGTGACGAGTTAATGTTTTTTCTATAAAAGTTAACAACCGCTGATGTCACAATATTGAAATTTCAGTTTATGAAAAAAATAAAGCATTTATTGTAATAATATTCTGTTTATGGATTAATATTCTACAAACCAATTACTTTTCATGATCCAGATCCCACGGATAAATATTGTATTATTTCTATCATTATTTTTGAACCAGCAGCCAGAGTGTATACACGTATAATATTAATAGTAGAATTTTAAACAAATATTTTATTTTTAATGATAAACACACGCAATTCCCGAAAATACAGATATATTCGTAGGTCTAGGACGACTCACGATAAACAAATCGGGTTAAAATATTTTTACTTTTCCGATAGAATATAAAAGAAAAGGTTAAACTCACAATCTAAAATTTTTTTATTGCCATATTAAATTTTTATATGAGGTACTAATAATAGTAGCATTAAACAAGTACTTTATTTTTAATGATAAATACACCACTTCCCGAAAATACAGACATTTACTAAAAAATTCGTTGATCTGTAAGGCGAGCGATTTATATTTAGCGCGAGAAAAAAGTTGTTAAAGTGGATTTGGAAGATCCACTGATCAACTGCCTATCACCTTACGTAACGTGTAATGATTCGGGTAATATCGATAAACCGAGGTGGCCAGCAAGCGTGTTTGATTGAGTCGTTCTTTTCTAATCCAGCTCTTAGCCTTTAACATCGGCAAAATTTGGCGCCACGCTTCCTCTTCACTCGAGGTGAGATATTACATTTTGTGCGGGTTGGAATAAAATTGTGTGATAAGGTGATAGTAAGGCTTATCAGTGTGTTTTTATTGATATTTTCAAGAGTGTGGCGTTTTTTTTTATTGATGCTTTCTCGAGACGATTGCTTTGACTGATGAGGTTTTGCATTCTTAACGGTTTCCTGAATCGAAGTCTGAATCTGAACGCTGTTATCTGAGGGATGACGTACAGAAGCCCAGGAAAAGAGTTTTTAACACTTATTCTCCATTACCTAACGATTTTCGATGGGCCTCGCTTGCCTCCTTCATTATCATGCTTGGTATCGTACCATTTGATAAATTTTGTCTCGAGAATCTACATTGCTTTGTTTAACTCGTATTAGAAAAGTTTTTTGATGTCTCTCTGGAAAATGCTTATATTTATTTTGGGAATCGATTTTTATACAATTTGATTTTTGTGTGGTTTATCGCTCATTTTCTATTTTATGTCATTTTTGAATATTCGTTTTATATGGTGATATATTGTTTGCACGAATGTATTTCTTTATTAATTTGATTTTAATCTGTGAAATTCACCGGAGCTCTACATAATCATTCAAATTCTAATGATTTAGTGAATATTTCAATTCCTACATATTTATGATTAGAATTTGAATTACTGTCGTTATTTGATGAACCTTTGTAGGTGTATTTATATTTTGATGATCGCCTGTCGACTATTTATTTATATCTCGTAATTTTATTGATGCGCATTGTTGACTGAATATACTAATACCATTGATGAGATGTATGCCTTGTTCTCCTCAAACCCCATGCCTTTCGCCTATTAATATGACATATTCTCAATACTAAATATTCTCATTAATTTTTGAATGAAAATATTTCAATTTTAAATTAAATTCTGTACCCCGAAAATTAGTGGTTACATTTGGAATGAACCTAGATAAACGATTTAAAATATTAAAATATAAAAATAAATATTAAAATATTACAAATTAAAAATATTGTTTAAAATACTTTTACTTCTCCAATTTTCCAATAGAATATAAAATATTATATTATTAACAATAGAATTAAACAAATATTTTATTTTTAATGATAAACACACCATTTCCCGAAAATACAGATATTTATTAAAATTTATTAAAAAATTCGTAAAGTCTGGAACAACTCACGATAAACAAACCGGGTTAAAATATTTTTACTTTTCCGATATAAAAACATAAAAAACAAGGTTAAGCTCAAAACCTAGAATTTTTTTATTGATTTTTTAAATTTTGCTTCCTCATAGAGGAAGCTTTGTAGTGGTGTCAAAATCCAGTTTTCAAAAAAGGGTTTTTTTGAACATATTTCAAGGGCAATCCTATTATTAAAAGGACATACGTATCGAATATCGAAAAACTGTAATGCTAAAATGCGTGGACCCGATTCCTTATTGGTCAATACAGTTCGTAACGCGTCGTATATCGTTAATCGCGGGCGACGCGGGAAATTTTAAATCTTTATATTGTACAAAATCGCTTAAATTAAAAAGAAAATGAACCTGCGCGCGGGAGCGCGCGTTCGGTCTCGTATATCTAATATGATGTCCTGAAAAATTGTCCGGATGTATGTATGTATGTCACGATTCTGCAATATCTTGAAAACGCGTAGAGATAAATTATTGAAATTTAGCACACTTATTATTACACTATATACCTAGTTGAATTTCTTACAAGGGTTTAACAAAATATTTAATTTTACAAGTTTTACGTACTTTTATAATTTTAGTGGAACTCATTTTTCGACTATAACTTCTCAAATAATCAAAATTTAAAGTTGATGTAAGGAAAATGAAGATTCCTTTCATCGAGACGAATCGATTGACTTATATGATTAATGCATTTCATTAAAAAATAAGGATGTTATGGTTAATTGTATTTTCAAAAATTAATTTTTCAACTATAACTTTTCAAATAATCAAAATTTTGAGCTGACGTAAGGAAAATAAATATTTTTTTTGTGTCGAGATGAATCTATTGACCTATATGAATAATGCATTTCATTGAGAAGCAGACTAAGGTTACCATCTGTCTTGATTTTCCGGGACATGTTCTGATTTTTCGAGGTCTGTCCTGATGTTCTGATTTTTTCTTGTAAATAGGAAAAATGTCCTGATTTTTCAAGGAACCACGAACTTTTAATACGTCCAAAAAATTTATATTTTAATACGTCGTCTACAATCGGGCGAGGGGTTGTGAAGCACTGAGGGAGGAGAACCCCCGTCACCACCCTATTAGCTTGTTGGGACCACCATTTTTTATGTGAACCACTTCCGGCTGCCGCGCTATTTCAAATATGAATTTTTTCTAGCCATACACTATAGCAAACTATAGGATATTAACCGGAAGCTCATCAGCGCCATCTGGCGCCATCAGCCGTTGCTTGGTTCACATAAAAAATGGCGGACACCCCCCCTCGGAATCAACCCGCGCTGACATGGC
The DNA here is from genome assembly GCA_904066005.1 of Synergus itoensis. NCBI lineage: Eukaryota > Metazoa > Arthropoda > Insecta > Hymenoptera > Cynipidae > Synergus > Synergus itoensis. The sequence continues at coordinate 120,028 of CAJFCP010025661.1, forward strand.
TAGTCCCCTCTATTCCTATGTCCATGGGGAAATGAGACGACGCTCTGATAATGTAGATTCCTACAATCTGCTTCAAATTTTTTCACTGTGTTAGTAAGTACTGTATCCGACTGTGAGTTGTGTGTTATGATCACGGTTGGGTAGGTAAAATACCTTAGGTAAATTACATGGTTTTTAACAATAATTTACTAAGTATTATACGTCGAAAACATCAAGTTCATATATAGTGGGGGGTCATCTACGTAATATACGTAATTTACATAAGTAGAAAACCGTGTAAAATACGTAAAAAAAACTCCGAGTGAGTAGTATCACATCACTGCACAACCCTGGTTATGATGTACAGAAAGGTAAGGGCAGGGTTATTGTGCACGTAATATACCTTAGGTCAGGGTTGCACGGTTACGCGTAACTCGAACTTTTGCAAGTAATTTACGTAATTTACGTATTATACGTAAAAAATGTAATTAATGTAAAAAATGGCGGACTTGAAAGGAGGGTGGGGGGAAAAGAGCATAACATAACCTCACTTATTCAAGAATTAGGTTATGTCTATTTTCTAAATATGTAAGCGCAGTCGCCATCTTGAAAACGTAAATTACATGTAAAAAACTAGGGACGTAAATAACGTACGTAATTTACATGTAAAAAACTACGTAAATTACCTAAGGTAAATTACGCGTGCAACCCTGCCTTAGGTAAATTACATCAGGATTTTTACGTAATTTACTTACGTATATTACATCCTGAGTTTTTTACAAAACGTAATATACGTTTTCAAAATGGCGCCATAGCATATGATTGGTTGCTATTAGCGCGCAATATTCAAAAAGTGAGGTTATGTTTGTTCTTTCCGTTTTTTCTTATGTTCGCCATCTTTTTTTACATTTATGACGTTTTTTTACGTATATTACATTTTTTACGTATAATATGTCAAAAAACTTCAAGTTACGCGTAACTGACCAACACTGGGTAAGGGTTAGAGTCATGGATGTAAGAATATATGGATGGAGCCACTGCCGGCGGGGCGTGGGCCGACGTCAGTAAGGGGGAAATAATGTATAGCAGCCATATTACTTAGGGAAATTTTTTCGCTTTCGATTGGCTCATATTTTAGTGCGGGCTTTTAAAAACGATCATTGAGTGTACACTCGAATCCCGCAAACGTAACCATCGCAAAGCTAACAATCCCGCAAAGATAACCAAATTCCTCCCACAAACATAACCAGCACCTTTCTCCATAAGCACGTGATACCACTGCGCATGCCATAGCGCTCGGCATCTTATTGGTTGCTACTGCCGCGCAGTTTAAAATGGTAAAAAATATTATTTTATACGCAATACGCATGCACAATTGATGTGACGCATGCGCAATTGAGGTGAAATTTAAGAGAAGGAATTTGGCTATCTTTTACTGTTATTAATGTATGTTAAATTTTAATAAATCACAGTTAAATTAATATAACGTAACTTTAGAAAATTAAAGTAAGTCAGTGGCAATTGACAGTGGTTTACCAAAAAATATCCATATCCCCCAAAAAAACATTTCCAATGTAAAAATTTGGAGGTGAGGGCTCTCATTAGAAAACGTACCAAAAAAAAACCAAATCTTTCGCATACGCTCAGTAAGGGCTATACTCCATTGGAATTATTTATATGATAAGGTTACCCGTGAAAATGTTTATTACAGGTTTCTTATAGTGAAATTACAACAGAATCGTACGTAACATTCCATTTTTAGTTAATTTAGTCACGAGCATTTCCAGTCACTCACCTGCCCGCTTTTATGACTTGCATAATAGTAACGTATTGTAATCGCAATGAAAAAAAAATCTGCCCGCTTCGCGGGCACATTCTCATACAAACGTCGCGCTTCGCGCTCCGTTTTTCGCGCTTCGCGCGCTTGCGCCCTTCGGGACGGTTGCGCGCTGCGCGCGCTTGGGCCCTTCGGGGCGCTTGCGCGCTTCGCGCGCTGGCGCTCACTTGGCAATCTTTATCGCTGTTATATACTTTTGTTTTAATTACTTTATTTATATAAATGAAGATGAAAACTAATTTACTTAAGTTTCTATCGACCTTAAGGAGCACATTCTCATCAGGGCACTCGCGCTTCGCGCTCGGCTCTGTTTAACAATATTTTTCATGATTAAAACGAAAACTACTCATCCTATTGAAAAATGGCCAAAAGAGAACTTGTAGATCCTTCTAAGACCAATAATTATGTTTCTTATCATTTTCTCTGCATCTCGCGTTATTTGGCTCAAAATTTGAATTTTCGATTTTTTAAGGAAATTCAAAAAGTTGTTATGCCTATCCTATGGGGCGTTCAAAAAGAAACATTTTTCATCTTCAGACTTTTTCTCATATCGTGCGTTGTTTGGCTTCTAATTTAAGTTTTATTTCATTTTTTTGGATTATCAAAATGTTATGTCTTTCAATTTTTTTTTTATCCAAAAAAGTCGTTAGGAAGAATTGTTCAACTTTTTGAGTACTACGAATATTCATGCATAGAATTTTTAAATTAAAAAAAAAAGTGGTTTCAAAATTTTTCAAAATGCTCCAACTTTTTGAATTTTTATCCAAAATGGTTGCCCAACGAACTTGACCTTCATTTTAGGACACTAAAAGAGTATACTAAAGGCTAATCAAATTGGTCAATTCATTCGAAAGTTATCGTGCTCACAATCTAAAAATCTACAGACACACAGACAGACAGACAGACACATTCGTAAAAACATGTTTTTCGGGTTCAGGGGGTCCCAAAACGTGGACATTTGACAAAAACTGGGGGGATCAAATTTTACACAAATCTAATACCTTCTCTGATGAGAATGTAAAAATACGAAAAAGCAAGTGAAAACATAGAAGCTAACTTCAAAGTGCAGACAAAGTGAATGAATGAATGAATGAATGAATGAATGAATGAATGAATGAAAGAATAGCAAGATTATTATTATAGATAAGTCCCTAATTAATGTATTCTTAAACTATTTCAAATTTTTTTTTAATTTACATTTCGCACCATTTTTTTATCACTTTATTCCTATTACATATATTCGTGGTATTGATTAAGGGCTTTGGACCATAGTTGTAACCTTACAATTCGATTTCTTCAGTTTATTTCGAAAAAAAATTTGCCCGCTTCACGGGCACATTCTCATCGTGCGCTTTGCGCCCCGTCTTGCACGCTTCGCGCGCTTGTACCCTTCGGAAAGCTTGCGCCTTACAGGACGCTTGTACCTATATATATGTTTTTTTTTAATTATTTTAAATTTAAATTTAATTAAATTATATTTAAATTAAATTAATTTACAGCTCTGAATGCAAAAGAAAACTAATTTACTTAAGGTTCTATCGACCTTAAGGAGCACATTCTCATCAGGGCACTCGCGCTTTGCGCTCGATATTTCATTTAAACCTCGCGCTTCGCGCTCGGCTGTGTTTAACAATATTTTTCATGATTAAAATGAAAACTACTGATCCTATCAAAAAATGGTCAATGGAGAATTTCTAGATCATTTTAAGACAAAATATTTGATACAAATTTATTGATTACATGTAATTCTTTCATACGAATGTAAAAAATAACTAGGTATACAAAGATATTGTCATATTATTTTTTATCAAATTATTTATTCAATCAAAAATAATTAGAAAAAAATTTAAAAACCTCGATTAAAACGAAAACTACTCATCCTATTGAAAAATGGGCACAGGAGAACTTGTAGATCTTTCTGAGACCAATAATTATGTTTCTTATAATTTTCTCTGCATCTCGCGTTATTTGGCTCAAAATTTGAATTTTCGATTTTTTAAAGAAATTCAAAAAGTTGTTACCCCACTCCTATAGGGCTTTCAAAAAGAAACATTTTTCACCTCTAGACTTTTTTTCATATTGTGCGTTGTTTGGCTTCAAACTTAAGTTTTCGTTCATTTTTTTGAATTTTCAAAATGTCATAAGTCTTACAATTTTTTTTATCGAAAAAAGTCATTCGGAAAAATTGTTCTACTTTTTGAGTACTACGAACATCCCTACATAGAATTTGTAGATTAATGAAAAGTGATTTCAAAAATTTTCAAAATGCTCCAACTTTTTGAATTTTTATCCAAAATGGCTGGCCAACGAACTTGACCTTCATTTTAGGAAACCAAACGAATAATATACCAAATACCAATCCAATCGGTCAATTCTGTTGAAAGTTATCGTGCTAATAAACTAAAATCTACCGACAGACAGACAGACACATTCGTAAAAACATGTTTTTTGGGTACAGGGGGTCCCAAAACGAGGACATTTGACAAAAACTCGGGTGGTCAAATTTTACACAAATCTAATACCTTCTCTGATGAGAATGTAAAAAGTTAATATTGTTTATTAGAGTAATAGATTTATTACAACATTATTCGATCTTTTCCAAAAAAATATAGGGGGATCTCGATATAGTTCAACGGTTATGGTTAGTGTAGTTTTGATTTTCGAATCAAAGGTGGTGGCATTGACATCTTTTTATAATATAGAGAGATATTTAGAGTTATTAAATGTGAATATTTTGCAGTGATGGTAGTAATATTTGGAATTACGAGACAAGAATCTGCACTTCGACTTTAATTATTGGCACAAATCAGTCGCTTTTTGACAGCGGATAGCCATCGAACGTTTCATATATCAAAGTCCCATATATCGGACTTCCATATAAACGAGATATGTTTGTCCTTTCTATATGATACTTCTGGGCAAAATGGTGCTATCTCTATTTTAAATGGAGAAATTTAAAGGGCTTGTTATTTCTGCGAATTTTTACATTCTCATCAGAGAGAATGTATTAGATTTGTGTAAAATTTGACCACCCCAGTTTTTGTCAAATGTCCACGTTTTGGGACCCCCTGAACCCGAAAAACAAGATTTTACGAATGTGTCTGTCTGTCTGTAGATTTTTAGTTTATGGGCACGATAACTTTCGAAAGAATTGACCGATTGGATTGGCCTTTGTTATACTCTTTCAGTGTTCTAAAATGAAGGTCAAGTTCGTTGGCCAGCCATTATGGATAAAAATTCAAAAAGTTAGATCATTTTGAAAATTTTTGAAAAAACTTTTTTTTTCATTTAAAAATTCTATGCACGGATATTCGTAGTACTCAAAAAGTCGAACAATTTTTCCTAATGACATTTTTCGACAAATAAAAAATTGAAAAAAAAAAAATGCATTTAAAAAATGCAAAAGAAAATGAATGAAAACTTAAATTAGAAGCCAAACAACGCACGATATGAAAAAAAAGTCAAGAGGTGAAAAATGTTTCTTTTTGAACGCCCTATAGGATTGCCATTAAAAATTTTTGAATTTCCTTAAGGGCATGTAATACTTCACCATAAGAGCAATTTAGTTTACCCCATTATACATTCGTAATAATAAATATTTTTAGCTAATAAGAGTCAATAAACCTTCGCCTCATGTAGACAAAGGTTTATTGACTCTTATTAACTAAAAATATTTATTATTATGAACGTATAATTGTTATCACTAATTTGCTCTTATGGTAAAGTATTACATGCCCTTAAAAAATCTGAAATTCAAATTTTGAGCCAAATAACGCGAGATGCAGAGAAAATGATAAGGGACATAATTATTGGTTTTGGAAGGATCTACAAGTTCTCCTTCGGCCATTTTTCAATAGGATGAGTAGTTTTCGTTGTATTCGTGATTTTTAAATTTCGTTCTAATTATATTTGATTGAATGAATAATTTGATAAAAATAATATGACAATATATTTGTATACCTAGTTATTTTTTACATTCTTATGAAAGAATTACATGTAATCAAAAAATGTGTACCAAATATCGAGCGCGAAGCGCGAGTGCCCTGATGAGAATGTATTCCTTAATGTCGATAGAACCTTAAGTAAATTAGTTTTCGTTTGCATTTCAAGTTGTATTAACTTAAATAAAAACATATAGGAAAAAGCGCCCCGAAGGGCCCAAGCGTCCTGCAGGGCACAAGCGTCCCGAAGGGCGCAACACGGAGCGCGAAGCGCGACGTGTACAGGAGAATGTGCCCGCAAAGCGGGCAGATTTTTTATTGGAAATACGTTCTATTAAACGTTTGAAAGAAATTTCTTTCCGGTTCTTTTATATCTCAATCGAATATTAAAAAATCTGCCCGCTTCCGGGGCACATTCTCATTCACACGTCGCGCTTCGCGCTCCGTGTTGCGCCCTTCGGAGCGGTTGCGCCCTTCGGGACGCTTGTACCTATATGTTTTTTATTTAAATTACTACAACTTGAAATACAAACGGAAACTAATTTACTTAAGGTTCTATCGACCTTTAGGAACACATTCTTATCAGGGCACTCGCGCTTCACGCTCGATATTTGATACATATTTTTTAATTGCATGTAATTCTTTCATATGAATGTAAAAAATAACTAGGTATACAAAAATATTGTCATATTATTTTTTATCAAATTATTTATTCAATCAAAAATAATTAGAATGAAATTTAAAAATCACGAATAAAACGAAAACTACTCATCCTATTGAAAAATGGCCAAAGGATAACTTCTAGATCATTCCACGACCAATAATTATGTTTCTTCTTATCATTTTCTCTGTAACTCGCGTTATTTGGTTCAAAATTTGAATTTTCTATTTTTTAAGGAAATTCAGAAAGGTGTTATTCGAATCCTATAGGGCGTTCAAAAAGAAACATTTTTCACCTCTTGACTTTTTTTCATATTGTGTGTTGTTTGGCTTCCAATTTAAGTTTTGTTCATTTTTTTTTGGATTTTCAAAATGTTATGTCTTTCAATTTTTTATTTATCGAAAAAAGTCATTAGGAAAAATTGTTCATCTTTTTAAGTACTACGAATGTCCGGGCATAGAATTTTTAAATTAAAAAAAAGTGGTTTCAAAAATTTTAAAAATGCTCCAGCTTTTTGAATTTTTATCAAAAATGGCTGGCCAACAAACTTGACCTTCATTTTAGAACACTAAAAGATTATACCAAAGACCAATCCAATCTGTCAATTCTTTCGAAAGTTATCGTGCCCACAAACTAAAAATCTACAGACAGACACATTCGTAAAAACATGTTTTTCGGGTTCAGGAGGTCCCAAAACGTGGACATTTGACAAAAACTGGTGGGGTCAAATTTTACACAAATCTAATATATTCTCTCTGATGAGAATGTAAAAATTGAAAAGCAATGAGCATTGTACAGTGCCCTGCATTAATGCCTTCCTTTGTAAACATAAATCCAACCCTGGTTTCCATAAAGATTCTAATGGAAACCAGGGTTGGGTTGACATGTTTACAAAGGAAGGCATTAATGCACGGCACTGTTATACATTGTACAATTGTTGACTGAAGTAAGTTAGAAGAGTTTATAAATTATAATTTATTAATCGAGAATGTTACACTGGAGAGGGGTCAAATTTTACACAAATCTAATACCTACTCTAAAATAGTACATTTCGATACTATTCCGTGAATGTGATTTTGGCTTTGTGGAACTGTTGGCGCTCGAGCGAAGCGAGTGTGAAAAGGTCACACAAGGCTGAAATCACCTTCTTTTTTGACATGACGTGTGCGAATTTCGATTTAGCATACGCTTCTTTGACCCAGCGTGTGCAAAGTCGAATTTCGCGCACGGATTGTCAAAAAAGAATTTGTGTGTGTGGCTATAGGACTAAATTAAAAGGACTTTCTTTAGTGTATTAATATTTATTGCATGAAAACAAGAGAGTGGTGCACGTCTCATAAGTACCTTAATGGAAGCTTGTATTCATTCTAGGGACAAAACTCAACTATTCTCGCTACACTACTTTCCATTACCGCAGTACTCCCGACGCGCATAGCTTAAATGTACAGGAGACCCCTGTATTTTTAATTAAGAAATTAAAGCACTGGAAACTGTTCAATTGACTTCTTCTCATAATTTATTTAAATATTAGTGATTCATAAGATGAATTTTATGTTAAGTTAAATTATTTTGCCTGATTTATACTTGGAGAGAACTATTCAATTTTAACTATCCACATTAGTGAGATTTTATACTTTATTCCGTAATAGAAATAGCCAACGATAAATTAGCAGGAATTATACCTTATTTCGGTTAATTAATAAGGACTATTTTCCGCTTTACCTAAATTCAATTTTCGCTTGACTAAAATCGATATTCAGAGCTGTTAATTCATATTCGAAAAGCGCTATCCTTAGCTTGACTGCATCATGTCGGTAAACAGCGACCTCGTTAACGATAAGGACCTAGTTCAACCAATTTATAATTAAACACAAATATTGCAAATAATTCACCTCCACTTATCGCGACATTGCTAACACTTTCAAAGCAGGACCCCAAACTCTAAACAAGCATGTTTCAAAATGAGTAATTACACCAGATGGGATGCTTGTTCATTATTCAAAAATGGCATTCTTTCTTCATTTCACTCTACTCGTGTACTACAGCTACTAAATATTCTATAAAGATGTTAGTTATTTTAATATATAAATCGGATTGATAAATTGTATATTAAATCTAATACAAAGCTAACAATATCGGACATAATTAGAATTTACTGTCAATTAGAAGACAATTATTTTTACGAGCTACTTTCAATATATTTTATAAGGATAATAACAAAAAACTTCTGTGAAATAGAATCACAATGTAAAAGATAAACTTTTATAACCCAACAGAATAAATAACCAGCAGTTAACTCATAAAACAAGGACTTGAAATAAATCTTGTGAGAGCGTTCTTCCTGTTTCAGTTGTCAGCTGTCAACAGCTGAAATGCGTCGGAAGTTGCTTTTCATACGTGAAAATTATTTACAGTCATGTGAGGAGAGAGTCGATATTTCAATTTTCTAAAATTAATGAACCATTATTATGAGAATCTTATAATTTATCAGTAAAGGTGTAACCATAAACTGAAAATTTTTGAAAATTATTAACAAAAAAAAAAAAACAAGAAAACCGCGTAATTATAATTCTTGAACTAGATACTTCGAGTGTCGTTATGCAATTTTCGCTTTTGTGAATTATAGAGATGCAATTAGTGGCGAGGTTCTGCGTAGCAATTTTGGACGCATTCAAGTTGCTTCTGCTGCTTTGCGTTAATCATAGTGAGGCACTTGGTCTACTCAAACTCATCTTTTCATTTACTTCATATACATCTTCTAGTTCTTGCCAGCTTGGATTAACAGTTTAATTAACAAAAACTACTCCACTTAACTTTTTCATATATAAAATACAAACATGCAATATCATCGATCTATACATTCCATTCGTCGAGCAATTAACTCATCGCAGCAAAAACTCTTGTTATATCAAATAATTAGAATATCTTAGCTTTTCTTTCAATTAATATTTACGAACAAGCACATTCATCAGCACAATTTTTAAAACTAAGAGAACTCATTCCAGAACGAAATAAAAAATCTTCATAATGTCAGAATTAATTCTATATTCTCTGAAACAGGCGACTTTTTAAATTAAGGTTACAGCGTTACTTGATAAAAGTCTGTCGATTACCACAGAAAATGTGTCAGGAATTGGATTAAGTCATAGATGAATTGAGTTGATTAGGTTCGAGGAACGAATCCATCACCCTATGAGTTAAAAGATCGGGAAGTAAAGTGATGGAGCACAACGTTAAAGATAGATATCTGCCATTTCGGGATTGAAGTTAATATCGTTTATTTTCACACGGAAATACTAAAAGCAAATAATGAAACTCTCTCTACAAAATTTAGAATGCACATAACTGATAACAAAATAGTTATATAAAAGGATAGGTCATCATATAAATATTATCTCCATAAACTGGAAGTGTATTGCCTCGAAGGTATATTTCTACAATAATATAGAAAATTAATCTGCAGAATCAATTGTATGGCCTGAAAGCTAGTGTTCCAGAAGAACAAACAGTTCCTTTTGATCACGCGTTCTCTGCGTGCATACAAATTTACACCATTTGAAAAAGAGAATCTACACTTAAGCAAAATGTACGTATATGTATTCATATTTTTCGAAGCGCAAAGGCAATAGAGAATATACACATCTATAACGATTCGGTCGAAGTTGAAAAATACTATGGACCAACTCTTTCAGAACGCAAAAGCTTTTGATCGCCTCTTTGTTTGTCATGCACTGAATGGCAGTTTGGATGGATGGATTACTATGCATTCTGCAGTACGATTTCTATCTGGCTATAGCATTCAACCGGCCATTCAATTATAAGCTAAAGTCGTCAATTGCCGTTTCTTTGTCTTTCGCATTTCTGAAACTAATCTAAGGTGAAATATCCGAAATGAAGCCACATTTTAATAAATCTGGAAAATTTTCACACTATGAAACGCGATTCCAAAAAATATTTCCTCTTTTATCTCCATGAATCAGATCATCAAGCAGCCATTTTTTGTCGCCCTATTAACTTAAAGACAGTTGTAGATAAATTGATGAAATTTGTAGGATATATTGGCTCCACCTATATCTCAAAACGTGTCAAAGGATTTTTCAAAATAATGAATTTTAAAATTTTTATGTAGATTTTGAATTCTTTAAAAAATTGATTTTTCGTCAATAACTTCTCAAATAATAAAAATTCATAGCTTATGTAAAGGAAAGAAAGATTCCTTTCGTCGAGACGAAACGATTATTTCATGTATTAGTTCAAATAAAAGCACTAATCCTACAGGTCAATCGATTCGTGTCGACGCAAGGAATCTATGAATGATGGGGTCAAAAGATTCTTTCTTTCGAGAAAAAATAATTATATATATGGGGCATTATTCCTCAAGTGTACCACCCTCAGAATTTGACTTTGTCTGATCGAACTCAAACTTGGATAAAGTATAGTCCTACTAGGTACAACTTTAGAGGAAAAAGATTTTTTCGATTGGATAAAAATTGACCGAGATAGGGGAGGGGGAATTTTTCGAATTTTTTCGATTTTGTGCTGTTTCGTGCTATTTCGAAGGTACTAATCTCCTTTCCTATGGAATATACAAAATTTTGTTTCACATGTTTTTGATAGCTTTTTTCCTGGTCTATCGAATGGTTATAACCAGTTTTTAAAAAATTGAAAATTTGACCGATTTTTTTTGAAAATAAAAATATTTTTGACTTTTTTAGAAAAAATGCATTTTTTTTTTTTTTGTTTCAAAATGAAGCTTAAGTCTCTATCTTTCGATGCTGTAAAATTCATCTTGCTGTTTTTTGTTGTTTTCGTGAAATTAAATAAAGAGTAAAGCGCCGCGCCGACGGCGCTTGATACTGCTGGGTCTCTCGCTCCGCGCATTCCTCTTTATTTAATTTCTCGAAAACAAAAAAAAACAGCAACTTGAATTTTACAGCATCGAAAGATAGAGACTTAAGCTTCATTTTGAAA
>CAJFCP010025661.1:131816-159279 GCA_904066005.1 Synergus itoensis
TATATATATATATATATATATATATATGCTCTTATCAAAAGAGCACTTTTGATAAGGGCAAATTTTTTTGGAAAAATATTCTGAAATAGGTTTTTTATTTGTATCAGGCCTATTCATTAATTCTAGGATAAGCAATTATTGAAATATTTGAGCTTAAAAAAATTTTTTTCAATTTTTTTAAACAGTTTTGCAAAACTGATATATAACCTATAAAATGGCATATTAAGAAGAATAAAACTCATTTTGAAGGTTATATGTCATTTTTTCGAAGTTTTAAAGATTGCTAAAAATTATAATATACGTATTTACGTAATATATTTTCTTCTAATGACATAATGAATTAATAAACTTACCAAATAAAGAGTCTTCATTTAAAAAAAAATACACTGAAATACACGTTGTCAAAACCGACTCAGGACCGAATTAAAGCTCATGGAGCTGTGATTAATTATTAATAAATTATTAATAATCTTTACCTTTCGAAATTCTTCACGACAAAATGGATTACTCCTTAACATTTTCAAGTATTTCAGAATAAAATAATGTTAATAAGATGTTGTTTTTTATTGACAAATCATGAGGCGCAAGGCTAATTTATTTGTGTTCATCCCTGACTTTACATTCTGGAACGTGTGATGACGGAACGTGTAATGACAAACTGCGAAAAATGTACTTGTTTAAAAGGTGCAATTAAAAAGTCCTTTGGAGGAATTATTCACTACATATTACTCTCTTTAAAGATGTGTTAGGTTACAATTCATATATTTTACCGAAAAGTGTGATTTTACCTGGAGCGTGTAATGACACATAAAAATACGCTAATGTTTAACACGTTTTATGTTAGTTTAAACGTAAATCTTTTAAATCTTACTATTGATTCATACACGGATGTGATACATACACTTATTTATTAAAGACTTACAGTTATTCTGGTTAAAATAACAAAAAAATTGACAAAAAGTAATCATATTGTAATTACACGTTCCAGGAAAAACAGGGTGGAGGAAAGTTTTCAACTTAAAATTCTCTTATCTTTAAGTGCAACAAAATAAATATCTATACATAGGAATAATAGTTTTTGAGACATACTTTTTAAAGGAACCAGTGAAAAATTATATCTTATTATCTTTGGTTTCGAAAATCCTCCTTAAAGTTAGCACTAGGAAGAGGTAGGTACTTTTACAAGCATTCAATGCTTTTTTAATATATTTTTCGGGTAAAAAAATCTGTGTTTGACTTATGCTTTTGTTCCGTGTTATTAAAACGATTAAGTTTACCAAGTTATAAAGCAAATCAATAAATATTCACAAAGATATTACACGGGGAATCAAAAGTGCCCTGTTTGTGGAGAATCACCCTATCTATGTTTGTGTCTGGAGGAATAAATTAAAGACATTCAAAAACCGATAAAATTTCGCTGATTCAAATTTAGAGATTAGATTTGAAACTGTAATGAAATGTATGCGAGATTTTAGACATTTCGTTACATCATCTTTTTTAGAGAGTTTCAAAAGGTTTCTAGGCATCTCAATGGATTTTGACAATTTTCAAGTGATTTTTACAAAGTTCTAAAGATTTTTAGAATTTTTAAAAGATTTCGTGGAATTTTAAGGTACTTCAGGATATTTCGCGGAATTTGAACGGAATTCATGAAATTTTAAGAGATTTTTTAAAGGTAGGGAATTTTAAGGGATTTGAAATGTTTTGAAATTTAGAGGAAATAGATTATATGGTTTCTAAGAACTTTAAGAGATTTCAACGAATTTTAAGCGATTTCTAATGTTTTCGTGAAATTTCGAGGAATATTAAGCGAATTCAAAAGATTTTTATGAATCTTTAAAGATTTTGTGGAATTTAATGAGATTTCTGATAATTTTAATGAATTTTAAACGATGTAAAGGGTCTTTAAATTTTATCCTAGAATTCAAAGAGTTTCAAGAAATTTCTGAGAATTTTAAGAGGTTTTCACCAATTTTAAGAGATTTCAACGAATTTTAAGCGATTTGGAAGGTTCTCGTGAATTTTTAAGTGATTTGAAAAGGTTTCTGGGTGTTTTAAGAGACTTTTAAGAGAATTTTAAATGTTGTCATAAAATTTCCAGAAATTTTAAAAGAATTCAAGAGATTTTAATAATTTAAAAAATATTTAACGCGATTTTTAAGAACTTTGTGAAATTTTATGAGATTTGTAATAATCTGAAGGGATCTTCTGTTATTTAAAAGATTTCATAGAACTTAAAAGGATTTTGTAGGTTGTCGTAAAATTTTAAACGATTTTATGAGATTTTTTTAATTTTTAAAAGGTTTTGTAGAATTTTGAAGGATTTCATGGAATTTGATCAGATTTCTGAGGATTTTAAAAGATATTAAATGTTAAGAAATTCCAGGAGGTTTTTAGGAATTTTTAGATATTTTTGCGAATTTGAACTTAGATTTCCAGAGATTCATGATTTTAATGGTTTTTGTGGATTTTCAAAGGATTCTAAGAAGTTTCTGGGAGTTTGAAGAAATATTAACGAATTTTAAGGGATTTCGAAGGTTTTCGTGAAATTTTTTTGTGCCATTAGTTTGTTTTTCTTCTTTCAACTTCAAGTCATTCAAAAGCCAATCAGGTTTGCAACAAGAATGCATGCGACATTTTCGAGACATTTCGTGACACCACTTTTTTAAGATAGGATTAAGTATTAAAACAGATGAATAATATTTAAGAACACTTTTTTCAGTCTTGTTCTGACTAAAACGAGAACATACTTAAGGATCTAGCTAGTTACCATTTTAACACTGCTTCAAGAGACATCCAGTACATTATATGACGTTTTATAAAATACAACTTTGGTATTTCAACTTTACTAAAGACCACTATAATATTTAAATACAATTAAGTATTAACCCTTCGAGGACAACGTGGAATCGTGAGACGTATAGAGCAACGTGGGATGTATGGTATACACACCCCACTGTGTTTTTTGCATTTAAATTTTTAATGGCGCATTTCTGGGTTTCGAGAAATACTTGGATTCAATCCCAAATACCTAGAATCAATGTAGGAAAGTTGTCAAATAGCTTAGTAATTGTTTAACAATTTTTTTTTTTTCAGCAGGGGCTGAAATGATACTGAAACAGAAGGTACTCAAAGCGGGAAGCCTTCCTGCAACCTGTACACAGCGAATATGCGTTTTTTGTTCTGTTGGGGTGGCCATACATCCCACGTTGTACTCGAAGGGTTAAAACAGATGAATAATATATTTAAGAACACTTTTTTTACTAGGCAATTTTTTGTAAGACAGGACATGTCTGAAATCCAGAGCTGGGTAAAATGGTTCTTAAAATATATTTATAATGTAAAATGCAAGATAGGTCTTTTTCTATATTCTATTTAAAATGAAAAATGCAAAATACATAATACATATTTGAAATAGGTTAGTGAAAAATGCAAAATTGATTTTTAGTAATATTTAATATAATTTCCAAAATCTATTATAAATTATAATTACCTAAAATTACATAAAGAATAATGATTATTTTTTGCGCAATAAGACAAGCCGCTTAAAAATAAATTTTCGAACCGAATTTCAAATGAAGAAAAGCCCGGCAATTATGAGACAATACGATATATTTCATTAACATGAAAATTGTAAAAGCACGTTTTAAATATATTCAATGTATAAATATAACTAGATTTATGAGTGTTTTGTACTTCTCAGTCATTGACAACATACACTCGACTCGACTATGAAATTTTCCACTTCTACTTACATTATTCCTAAGAAAGAAATACTCAGCGAATCGAGTGATGTTACGATTATCTTCAAGTTAAAATTTCCAGATCCGATTGTCCGCATTTGGTCACTGTCGACAGTGCCCGGCCAATGACGAAAGTGGCCAGTACATTTCGGCCAATGTCGACATTGGCCGGCCATTGTCGACATTGCCCGGTCAATGACGATAGTGACCAAATGGTATCGGGCAATGTTAACAAATTATTTTTTTATAAAATTACAATTTAGTGATCAACATGATACATTTTATTAGCACAATTTTACGCAATTTTGAACTATATTTTTCATAGCATACATTTATTCACATAAGATTTCGCTTACGACATTAAATTACAAAAAGATAATTTAATTCTAATCGTTTTATAAAATTAAAAATCAGTAATGATAAAAAATCGTTTATTCATGTCGAGTTCAACGCAGTTTTAAAAATCTGCCCGCTTCGCGGGCACATTCTCATCGCCCGTATCGCGCGCGGCTCGCTTCGCTCGCAAAAATAGGCGCGCCTACGGCGCGCGGGGGTCGAGTATAGTTCGATCATCGCGCTTCGCGCTCCGAAAATATTTACACGTCGCGCTTCGCGCTCCTTGTTGCGCGCTTCGCGCGCTTGTGCTCTGCAGGAAGCTTGCACCTTACAGGACGCTCGTACCTACAAGTTTTTTTTAAATTACTTTAAATTTAAATTTAATTAAAGTAAATTTAAATGAAACTAAATTACAGCTTTGAATGTAAAAGAAAACTAATTTACTTAAGGTTCTATCGACCTTAAGGAGCACATTCTCATCAGGGCACTCGCGCTTCGCGCTCGATATTTGATTTAAACCTCGCGCTTCGCGCTCGGCTCTGTTTAACAATATTTTTCATGATTAAAACGAAAACTACTCATCCTATTGAAAAATGGCCAAAAGAAAACTTGTAGATCTTTCTAAAACCAATAATTATGTTTGTTATCATTTTTTCTGCATCTCGCGTTATTTGGCTCAAAATTTGAATTTTCGATTTTTTAATGGAATTCAAAAAGTTGTTATGCCTATCCTATAGGGCGTTCAAAAAGAAACATTTTTCATCTTTAGACTTTTTTTCATATCGTGCGTTGTTTGGCTTCTAATTTAAGTTTTCTTTCATTTTTTTGGATTTTCAAAATGTTATAAGTCTTTCAATTTTTTTTTATCCAAAAAAGTCATTAGGAGGAATTGTTCGAATTTTTGAGTACTACGAACATCCGTGCATAGAATTTTTAAATTAAAAAAAAAAGTGGTATCAAAAATTTTCAAAATGCTCCAACTTTTTGAATTTTTATCCAAAATGGCTGGCCAACGAAGTTGTCCTTCATTTTAGGACACTCAAAGAGTATACCAAAGGCCAATCCAATCGGTCAATTCTTTCGAAAGTTATCGTGCTCACAAACTAAAAATCTACAGACAGACAGACACACAGACAGACACACAGACAGACGGACAGAGTCAGTGTTGCCATTTTCAGTACAATTGTACTCCAAAAGTACAATTTGCGAAATTTGAGTACGTGAGTACCACAATCACAATTTCAGTAAAATTTCTTTTGTACTTTGTTAATAATAATTTTTCAGTTTTTTTAAATAAAAAGTTTTAAATAATCTCCAATTGTTTACTAATCTACGATATTAGATATAATTATTAATTTTTACATTACTAAAAAATTAAAATTATCGTTATTAACAAATTTTTAATTTAATAATTTAAATTTCGCTCCAAAAATTTGGGTAGTTAGTGGCGCCACCGCGGCACTTCCTTCGAAAGTACAATTTCAGAATTTTGAGTACACTTTCTGAGTACAAACGTGATTTTCATTGTGGCAACACTGGGACAGACAGACACATTCGTAAAAACATGTTTTTCGGGTTCAGGGGGTCCCAAAACGTGGACATTTGACAAAAACGGGGGGGGGGGTCAAATTTTACACAAATCTAATACCTTCTCTAATGAGAATGTAAAAATATTACTATTGACGCTTCTTGTAATACCCGCTGAAACGAATGTGTCAGGAAGACGTACGTTACCACAGAGTTTGTACTCAGAGGTATGTTCGTTTTGACACGACAAGTTACCTCTCTTCAATCAAATCACTATTCAGTTAGCTTTGGATATCTACGAGACGAGTGTCGCTGTGTTTACTTCGTCTGCGTTCAGATTGTTTTGCACCGTGTAGTGTGTTGATTGTAGTATGCACTAGTGTATTTTAAAAATAACTTCCTTTTATAATTCTTACTAACTTATTAATATTTGCAGATCATTTTTAAATTGTAGATAATTGATTAACTGTTTGAATTTGTTTTTTTAATATGCAACAAGAAATTCCTAGCTCTCGTCAAAAATTCAATGATGCTTTCTGTGCAATACTCGCAAACAAACGATCTGGTAGCAAAATCAAATGCAATCGATGCCTACGACAGAGAGTTATTAAGCGAGCTCGCGAAAATTCAAAGGAAAACTTAGAAAAACATGCTAAACGGATGCTTTTGTCTTCGGGAAAAAAGTATAAGGCAACTTCAGTAGGTGACGCGGTACTTGTGCCGGTGCCAAAAGTAGATTGTGCTCGTACCGATTTTCCTAATATAATAGGTATGATTGTATACGTCCAAGATAAAGATTTTTATAAAATTGGAACGAAGCTTGGTTTACTACCTCAACTATTTTCGAGGAACCAATTTGAAATATGTGACAAACATGTAATTTGTATAGAAGATTTGAATACAAAAATGGAAATAACAGTCAGAGAAGCTGCAGCAAAACTATCTGTTGTAACACAAGGTATGATGAAGTGCAATTGTCGAACGAAATGCACTACAAAACGATGTTTTTGTAAAGGTGATAATAGAAAAATGCACTTCAAGATGCCATTCTAGCTCATCTTGCTGTAACAAATAAAGTATGTACAATATTACAATATTTTTTTATACTACTCTAACTCAATTGCTCTACTCTGTAATATAATTATTTTTAGAATTATTATTATTTCAATTATGACTAATGAGCAGAATACCTTTTGGTAATTTAATGTCGCAAGCGGAATCTTATGTGAATAAATGCATGCTATGAAAAATATAGTTCAAAAGTGCGTAAAATTGTGCTAATAAAATGTATCATGTTGATCACTAAATTGTAATTTTATTAAAAAATAATTTGTCAACATTGCCCGATACCATTTGGTCACTGTCGTCATTGACCGGACAATGTCGACAATAGCCGTTACTGTCATATTGTCGACAATACTGCCTTTCAAGAAAGGACATACAGAACCATGCAGAAAAAAGTCTGTATGGAAAAAGTTGGTTATTGTCATGTAAGATTCCAGCAAATCCATACAGACTTAACTTCTCTGTATTGATATGTATGGAATGTCCAATAGAAGATGTTCTGGTTTCTGATGGCTTTTGTACGGATTTGTAATTAATTTTGGGGAATGCCTCCAATGGGTCCGTATGGTTCTGTATGAAATTTCCTACAAAAGAGGATCTGGTTTCTGTATGGATTTTTAATTCGATTTGGGGAATTCCACATTTGACCATACGAACCCCCGGTCTGTATGATTCTGTATGGACTTTGCTACAAAAGAGGATGTGGTTTCTGTATGGATTTGAAATTCGGTTTGGGTCCAGAAATTATGTAAAATGAAAAAATTAAAAAAAATGTCTTAAAAATAATTATTAATTAAGAAAATGTTTTATTCAAAGCTATAATATGGGTATACTTATAACTAATCGATATTAGTAAATTTAACGCATATATAACAAATAAAATTTCGCACGCAACGCTTGGGGGAATCGAACGCACGATCTATCGGACGCAAGTCAATGACCTAAACCACTACCCTAAGCTCATGAGATGGTGGTCCCAAATTTTTTCCTCGGTATACTCATTTATATACAAATATTAATGTGTATGGAATTCCAAACAGATCTGAGTGTGGTTTCTGTATGGATTCCCAAGCAAGATTTAAAAAAAAAAGCGCACAATGTCCCTCCGGCTGCATGGATCTCTATGGAGATTCCAAGCATGTAATCTGTATGGAATTCCAAATAGATCTGAGGCTGGTTTCTGTATGTATTCACAAACAATGTTTTTCAAAAAACGCGCTAATTCACTCCGGCTGCATGGATCTGTATGAAGGTTCCAAAGGATATAATGTGCATGGAATTCCAAACAAAATTTGTATTGGTTTTTGTATCGATTCCATGATCCATACAGAACCATACAGACCATACAGAACCATACAGATCCATACAGAACCATGTGGTTCTGTATGGATTATGGAATCGATAAAAAAACCAAAACAAATTTTTTTTGGAATTCCATGCACATTAAATCCTATGGAATCTCCATACAGATCCATGCAGCCATAGGAACTTAGCGCGCTTTTTAAGACGTCCGATTTGTAAATCCATACAGAAACGAGCAAGCGTCCTGTTTGGAAGTCCATACCGATTACATTATAGGTACAGTCTGTTCAACAAGAACGGGTACGCGATTTCTTCTACAGTTTAAGCTTAATCAACCGAATTCTTTTTGGGCCTGAAAGTACGTTTCGAGCACTACGTCGCAATATTTGTTTCGTCTAACAATAAGTTTAACGCGAACCGTCGTGCTGAGTAGATTTCCTTCTCTGTCAAGAATGGAAAACTGAAAATTGTATCGAGACGATGGACTGGCCATCATACTCTCCAGATGCCAACCTGATTGAAAACGTTTGGGGTTACATCAAGGGGAGGCTTGCAGGAAAACGTGTCTTCGCACGGACACAGCTATCTCGCAAGATCAAGGAGATCTGGCGCTCTTAACCTGCACAGTATGCTCAAAATCTGGTGGCAAGCATGCCGAAAAGATGCTATTATAGATAATATTATAGCTATTATAGATAACAACGGGGACTGGGAACCGGGTATTAGGTAAGTGCGACGTAGTGCTTGAAACGTACTTTCAGTCCCAACAAGAATTCAGTTAATTAAGCTTAAACTGTAGAAGAAATCGCGTACCCGTTCTTGTTGAACAGACTGTACTACACCGTGTAGATCCATACAGATTTTCCAATTGGTAAAGTTTTTCTGTATGCGACTACCATCAAAAACCAACAGGGACATACAGATGCATACAGAAAATCTGTATGGATCTGTATGGCATTTAATGAAGGGTGGGGACTGTCGAAATTGACCGAAATGCGGACATTGACCGTAACATATAGATACCATCCGACGAACGGCTTCTGATCAATCTTCCTTTTCGAGTAAATTATCGTGTCTGAAGAAATCGAATACATCTGACAACGAAATTCAATCGACAATTCGAGTTTGTTACAACATACAAATCAAGTCTCTTGTATAAAAGCAATTAAAGCACTATCACACGGTAAGTACATAGTAATAATAATTTATGTTATTCAAAGTCGACGAGAAGTTTTCCGAGAGAAATTTGCGGATTGATAGGAGGTAGAAATGCCTTTTCTTCGTATTTCCACCTGACCCACTGTTCCTTTTTTTCTCTAGATGAGTCACTATTTGGCTTCTGTTTTCCATTTAGACAATGTTCCCAGACGCTGTTGGTTATATCATTTCCCAGCGCCAACATAACACTTAATTGGCCCGCACTAAAATAAAAATACAGATTTTAAACTTAGAATATTTTTAAAACTTTCAAATATAAATGTTTCACATGAAAGCTTTCCATTTATATAAAATATAATACTTACGATTAATCATCCAGATCTAAAGATCTGACTTTAGATATGTGAGATCCTAAATTCCTTTGAATGTCAGAGCACTCGATGCACATTAAGACTCCCAAGTTTAGACTCGCCCAATTCGGATCGCAGCTCTACAATCAACGCAAAAGCATCGTTTCCAGAAACTTTGTTTTTAATACAGTGCATTTTAAAAGCGTCAGTCTCATTTTTTCTATCATCATCGCTGTTTTGTAAACTAGACAATATCTGCTGTTCGATTGCAGAAATCCAACAATCTCTGTCTTCGATACTATTAGCTTCAAAGTGTCAAGTTTTGTTCTCCAAAGAAATGATAGAGAACTCAAAGCTGTCTTCTGCAAAACTATTAATAAGAGCATTCAATTTAATGAATAGTATTTTAAAAAAATCTAATTAATAAATTAAGAAGTATATAATCAAATAAACTATAAACCATGAGTACTTGTTGTCTTAGAACCTTTTGGTGTTTTTCCAGGCACTTTAACAGTTACGTATTGTAAAAGAATTTCTTTACCATTAGAATCTTCCATGTAGTCCTAAAAATCAGAATGCAATAATAAAATTTAAAAATCAATCAAATTGATTTTTTACGAGGAGTTTAAATTGTGAAAAGAAATTCACATGTAGACTACAGTGATAAGTTAATCGACCATCTTCCAACTATAATTTTTTATTTATTTACAGTATTGTCAATGGACCATTTGGAAACAAATGGTATTGACATTAAATCTGTCAGATGGGGCTTGACAAACCACCGACGTGAAATAAGTGATAAACATATACGAAATAAATTCCCACATTTTAATCGAAATCAAAAGTGTCTGCAAATATGTAAATAATCACACACGCACTATTTATAACCTCACTTTTGACATTTGCAACTCCTCGATATCAAAACAATAGCCGCCATCATTTTTCTTCTGATTACCGGAACGACGGAACGTGAACATCGAAAAATACACGATGTTAGATTAATTGTTTTCAAAATTAATTACTTTCACAGTTGTATTGCTGTTTAATGTCTTTTTTTTTCTAAAATTCATATTTGAATTTTATTTATATCATTTTTATTTATATCATATTTGAATTTGAATCACATTCATATTTGAAAAGTATTATTTGAAATAACCCATTAATTAATTATTAAATAAATTGATTAATTAGTTATAATAAATTATTTAATTATTTATTTTAAACATTACTATAACTGACTATGAAACTTTAAATTTTTTGATTTTCTTTAGAAGGCGAAACCTCGCTTAAACATTCATACAACTGTGAATGTAGTAAATTTTTAGAAAAATATATTTACCTACTGTGTTTTTATAACGAAAAATATATGTAGAAGATATTTATATTAGAGTAAACATCTTTTATTAACATAAAAATTTTAAGAAAATGCGAATCGTTCGTTACTTTGCGTGAAATATGAATTCCTTTTAATGTAATTTTCCTCTCTTAAAAAATCTGCCTTCCTTTGTATTTAAATGTTATATTTATGATACTTCGTATTTCTTTAAAGTGTGATACTTTATAAACTATTGATATACATATACTTTTATAGATATAGATAATATAGATAATGTAGATACATAGATTTATAATTTATAATATAGATATTTATCTTCTTTCTGATTCTGATATAACTTTTCTTTATGTAACATTATTTTAAAAAATATCACACTCTAAGTTAATACTTTGATCTTTTTTTGACAACGTTATAAGTTTAACAATTTTAGCAATTTTCAAAATTCAAGTACTCATAACTTCGTAAATAAATTTTTTTCATGTTAACTTAACTTTTTAAGATCGCTTTTTTAAGATAGGGAAATTATATTGGTTTATATTGGCAAATAAAAGAGGACTATTTTAGAGATACAAAGTCGATAGTGGGGTCAAATAATAAGCGACCATGATGATATTTGAGGTTCCATAGAAACAAATGATATTTGATGCAAAAAGAACACTGTGAACTCTTTGTTTGACAAACATACGTAATGCTTTTTAATTCATTCGAAAAAATGCTGATAATATGAAGAGAGTGCTCGCATAATTATTGCAGTATGTCGAAAGTACTCAACACACTTAAGGTAGCATTCGGAGGATGGCATCGGGAGGGAATTCTCTCTCCTGTTCTCGATGTTACCAAACCTCAGTTACAGAGAATCTCGAAACGCACCACTTCGTCTACATGATCTGTAGTTAAGTTGAGTGGATGACATAATGAGGTTAGCAGAGAATGTAAGGACAGACTTTCAACCAGATTCGCAATGCCTATACCAACCCCATTTCTATTTTCAACTAATTACTATTTTCTCTACTAATTTACTTTGTAACTTTTTAAAACGTT
The DNA here is from genome assembly GCA_904066005.1 of Synergus itoensis. Taxonomy (NCBI): domain Eukaryota; kingdom Metazoa; phylum Arthropoda; class Insecta; order Hymenoptera; family Cynipidae; genus Synergus; species Synergus itoensis. Next base: position 143,675 of record CAJFCP010025661.1, read on the forward strand.
TTCTACATCTTTTATGTCTCATTTCATAAAAGTTTTAGTCTTTCCTTTCCAATCAGGAGAGTACGGGCTAATTCGTAAGGAAAGTTCAGTTCACACTGGGAAGAGCACAGTAGAGGTCCAGTACCCTCCAATGTACCACTCAGTAGTAAATAAAGTGTTTGTCACGATTCCCCGTCCATTTTCTTTTATGTATTATTTTTTATTATATATTTTATATATTATTTTATTATTCTTATATATATTTTTACATTTTACCTTCTCCGAAACTGCCCACGAAGACGAGGATAATGTTTACCGCAACCCGTAGGGTACGATAATATATTCATAATTTTGTCCTCCCCCTTTACCTTCTCACACCTATTGTGTCTGGGCCTGCTCCGCGACTCTCGTCACAGGAATCATTCCGGCACATCCCCCCTCCCTCTCCCCTCTCTCTTCTGCTTCCCGCGTTGTTCATAATGTCGTGCAAAGGTATTCATTTACGTGTCAACTATTCGTAGGTTATCTGTCCCTCCAGGAAATTGAGGAACGCCCGACGGGCGAAGGCTCTCCGCCATCGGAAGATCCTCCAGGCCCAAGAAATAATCCAGGCGTCTGGAACCATCGCACCCCTCCAACAGAGCTCGTTGCCGGCGATCGTCGTACCGCTGCCAATCGCCGCCTCCACGACAATACCAAGTCCATACGTCCCTCGGATGGTCTCTCTCGCCAGATCGCCGGCCACTCCACACGCCGTCTACGTACTCACGCAGAAGCCACAAAATCGGGACCGATCGGCAGAGACCCAGGAGATCCTAGCGTAGCTCGCCGTAGAGATAGAGCAGCTGAGTGATGTCAATCTTACCGTCCCAGAGGTAGCCCCGCACGATCTAGAGGACCTTCATTGTCTGGAGATCTTCCCGGACATCTCTTTCGAGGAGCCCCCATCCCGGCAGGCTCCAATCCCTCCGCAGGAGCCAACAATCCGGAGCACGACTCCAACCAGCCGTCCCCGGGAAGACCGGCGCACACCCCCTGAAACCTCTCGTCAGCGACAGAGGCACCTACACCCCACACGAGTGAGGGGGTAAGAACGCGCAGAATTTTTCTCTCGCCTCGAGAAAATTATCCACCCCCCTTCCTTCATACCCAATCAGGTTTAGCCCGTACCGCCGGGGGCCGGTTATAATATCTCAGATCTCATCCCTCGACGCCGACCGACCTATTCCGCACATATACCCACGAAGCCAAGGACCTCGTCAGTACAAATACCTTTAGAATAAGTGACATAATTCGTAACAATTGGTGGCCCGAACGTGGGGCTTAAACACAAATCATCTTCAGTTTTTCGAACTTACAACCCCGAGATGCAAAGATCTCCAATTAATAAAGGCCGTGGTAAACCAAAAATGATAACACGCCAGAATACCACTTCCGGGAGTGGTCAAGAAAACCCGGTGGCGCCTGACAACTCCCTACCACGCTCCCCCCTTCCTACTCGCCGAAGCTCATCGCTCAGTCCAGTACGAGGAAATTTAAGAAACTGCCCAACCGTTCACCCCCCACCCATCAGCTGACAGGAACAACATACAACAAGGTGCCCCTACGTCCCGACAGGATGAGGAGACGGACAGTAACACAAGCCCGCGTAACTCACGTATCGACGTAAGTCCGCGACGTATGGGGATGCCTCACTACGTACACCCAAATACTTTCAGGGGACACCAGAATGAATTCCCCTGGGCTGCGTTCAGGTCTCTCACCGAGTGCACTCATCGGATGAACCTGGAAAAGGGGCGTGGTTTATGAAAGTGAACTGTAAAGTGTGATGTTCTTTGAACGGGTGCGTGGGGTGCTTATGAAAGGCTTTGGCGCGAATCATGTCAGGAATATCAATATTTTCAGGTTATATTCACAACAACAAAGTTAAAGTGCGGTTAAAGTGGAGAGAATGGAGAGACAGCGAAAGGAAGTTGTTGTTTCTGCAATGACATCAAATCAGTTATTGTTGCAAACGATGATGTTTGCAAATATCATAGAAACTGATGATGAAGATAGTGATAATGAAGTGGAAAGTGATAGATTTTTAATGAAAATTTCGATGAAAGTTCGAGGCCCAAGAGAAGCACCAGTTCTAATATATAGTGGGATTTGCTGAACGAATTGTTCCACAATTTAATACAAAACAATTTAAGGAACATTTTTGAATGAAACCTGATGCATTTGATAATTTGGAAAACTTATTTGGAGAACAGTTATCACATAATTGCATAATTCCGGCTCGAAAACAATTACTGTCGGTAATATGGTTGCTCTGGCAACGCCTGACTCTTACAGCTATTTATACATTCTGATTTAAATTTATGCATCTTTGTAAAATTATTTAAAATTGAAGACCTTTGTAATAAACAACACAAAAGCTTTTTATTATTATTCTATGTTTAAGGTCAGTTGCTCAAAGATTTGATTTCTCCAAGTCAGGTTTTAAATTAAAGTTTAAAATTAAAGTTTAAAATTAATGTTTAAATTAAAGTTTTAAATTAAATTTAAATTAAATTAAATTAAATTAATTAATTTAAATTTAAATTTAAATTTAAATTTCGCATGGGCGAAATTCAAAGAAGTCCTGCTCAAGCGGTACGCAGGCCCAACGACACTGATGCGACTACATTCACAACTCTACTCCCTTAAGTAGGGAGAAAAAGAAATCACAGCCGTGTTCCTCCAACAAAAATATCTCCTCGCCCTACGACTCCAGCTGACAGCGTCAGAGGAAGAGATAGTAGCCATCCTCCTGGAATCCATACGCCCTACAATCAGGAGGGCCATACGTGCTACAGCCCCTGAGCTTTCACGGAACTTTTCGATCGCGCCGTGGAAGAAGAAACTTGACAAAGTTAATCATCGCATGATTGACTTTGTCCATCCGTGGGATTAGGTGTATTAGTTACGTAGGATTGAACATAATCGCTCTCATCAAAGACGTCTCTGTTAATAGATGAATTCCACATCTTTCAAAACCTTTGCAAACATTGTTGGGTGTCAAAGCCAGTGGCAAAGCTGTACGGATGATCGATGGGGTATTTTAAATCGTCATCGTTTTTTCAGGATTATTTCTCGTCCACGCATCTTAGGCGGAAGAAGATCTTTTAAGTGGACCGAATACAGAAACGTTAAGCGATTGCAGCTTATGAGGGCAATGTGGAGGAAAAGTAAGCCTACAGATGTCATTATCTTTCTCCAAATCTAAGGTTTTTTTACAGAGAAATATGAAGTGGTCCATCTCTTATAAAATGGTCTTTAAACTTTTTTCTCGCAAAAATAAACATTGGTCCAATTGTTCTTTTGCCTTTTTCAGCAATAATTTTTGATGGCTTACGGTAGAAACACCCGTTTCGTCTATGTTACAGACGCGCGATGCAGTGAGTTCATTACGAAACAAAATTGTGTTTAATTTGTCATAAAATCCTGAAACATTATACCTATTAAACGATGTTGCTGTACTCAAACTAGTAACTTCTGGTCTTGTAATACTTAAACGATTGTTTCTCTTCAAAAAAGAAATATATATATATATATATATATTTAAAAGCTTATATATTTAACTGCGCAATCATATTCAAAGCGATGAATGTCTTTCGGTCGTAATTCATGATATATTTCAGCTGATCATTTTATGTATTCAGGTAAATCTTCTTCTTGCCTGCGAATAAAAATAAACTTCGAAAAATATCCAAATTTAACGTTATCTGGGTTTTCTGGGCGTGTGTGATATAAAGGCCAAAGCGAAGCCCAAGATATTCCACTTATACCATGATGGATCATGACTTACACAGCGAGTGCAGCAGAGCGGGGATACGGGCAAGCGCAACAATCAAGAAAATGTATCTCTCACATCTCCCTCGATCCGGCTGTGCCCTCACTCACGACCTCCCACTCAGCCTTTGGGCCTTAAAAGGGCACGCTCGACTCAAAATCGGCAGATTGGTTGAGGCTGGTTGCCAGCCCACAATTAACTAGATCTAGATAGCTGTCGCTCTATGTTCTAGCTCTAAACACCCTGGACCGGCTATCGGTTCCTGGGTGCATCGTCTACGATCGGGACTGATTGTCAGTCCCCGATTCGCCAGACCTAGGACGGTCTCTTAGGTCCCCGCTCTAAAAATTCACGACCGAATAATCTCTGTAATCTCACCTTGTAACATTATCCCACATTCCCTCACTCTTACTATGCTACGTTCCCTACTTACACCTACCTTCATATCATCAACTATGAGATCCTATCATATTTATTATATGTGTACAGAAATGTCACAACACGAGCGCTGCATATACTGAGCGTTGCTACGTTAGTGCTCTCAAAGTTGTCTGCTTGGAGAAATTCTGCCATTGGCTGTAATCTGGAACGCAATTCAAAATCGAATTAACTTTATTCGATTTTAAATGGAGCGCCAAATTGTGACCAATGTGGGAAGCCAATATATACTGCGCGCGCAGGTAGCCAACTTCGAGAGCTCTGTGCTAGTGTGCTACGTCAGCGAGCCACAAAAATCTTGCAGCCAATCAGAGCGCGCGTTAACTCTATCAGGCTACAAAAGTCGGATTCCCGGACTGAAATGAAGCCGGGAAGACGTGCTTTCGGCTAGGGGAAGAAGAAAAATCTTTTTAGGATCATTCTGAATACATTGAAATTTTTAACTGCAAATCGAATGCACTTATATTGTCTTTCATAACCAATTCATAACCATTTTCTAAAGACACAAAAAAGTCGTAATAAATAAGTTTTATTATCAATAAAGTATACTTTATTACACAGAAGAAAGCTAGGCTTAATCTTGCTGCTTCTTGTTTTTGCAAGTCTCATTTCTGCCATTTCTGGGGCAACTTGATGTAATTTTCTTTTGTTTAACAACTTAATTTGAGTTCTTTTGTCTAAAAAATGCTGCGTATCAATCAAAGATCATCATCGGATTCAAAATGATCCTAGCTTTTTCTGTGTATGACATAAAATGAAAGGGGTAAAAAGTGCCACTTGGTACTTTTTGCCCCCCGACGTTGTTATAATTTTCAATAAACATTTCTTAAACAACACCAACTATTTTGAACAATAAGCTATCTGTACTACAAGAATACATAATTACACATCAAATTATACTTACTTTATGTCAATGGCACGTGGGATTAAATGTTAGAACCAAAAAGAAACACTGACTTATACCAGTCGGTATAAGTAGTTCATGTGAGTTGACCCATCGATGAAAGATGACAGAACGTGTACCTAATTTTTTGTTTTTGATTTATCGCCTATGGCACTTTTTCTCCGCGGCACTTTTAACCCTGCCTTATCCTATTTTCCAGTGTAAGGAAATATTTGTAGATTGAAGATTTAGTCTCTGTTGTTCAAATTAAGTTGCTTATTGAATTTAAGACTGAAAAATATGCTATACAATGGTGTTTCTGACAATAGAATTTGAACAAAACCATCACACATCGCGTAGAATAAGATGCATCTGCTTTTAATAGCAGCGTGTTCTCCGTGAAAACAAAGGCTATTTATATTTGGATTTCCATATCTATTTCCACCCGTAAATAAATTCGTAGAGAGTTTAGGACTCTATGACCACTATTCTATGTCGACCAGAACCAGAGGCAGTTGCACCACAAGCTTCAATTGAGGCACTTGATTCTGTCTACTAGAATGTTGATGTCGCTACTAGACGCAAAGTTACTTCTCGCAAATTACGTTTGTCAACAAGAGCTAATTGCCTCCAGCAATATTGGTCGTATATGAAGCGACTCATAATTAGCGTGATGGAACCCTAGGGAATTGAATTATTTGGCCGCTACCTATAAACACACGAGAAATTCTACATCCAACTTGCATCTATTTGTATACTTTCGGTCAAACTTTCACTTAGAAACTTTGAACATATTTCAGGGTCAATTAATGAACTAATTCATTATAATTTTTTTAGAAATTGACAATTTCTTTGAGTCTAAATAGAAAATCTAGTTGTAGATCTGTAACGGAGTTAAAAAGGTATGTTGAAGAAAATAATGTTTCGAGAAATGTGTCTTAGGTATCCTGCAGTTTACTGTATTGCTTTATTTATTCCTAAAATTTGGCGTCAACGATCCTTTCGTGACAGTAACGCATTCCTCTTTTACATACAACTCTATTTCTATCCACAAAAGGGTTTCACAAATGCGTAAACTTAACGTCAGCAAGAAATGCAAACACGAACTGCAATTATTATAGAAGAATATTTTTTCTGTAGCACGCGAAAAAGTGATTTAAATCACGCGAGTTTGTGAAAGAGGGATGGAAATAACTAAATACAAAGTGAAATCAGTTTATTGCTGTAAAATGCCAATGGCTATATGACGGACATAAAATATGCCAATTTGTAAGAGGGACCTTTCAAAAATTTTTAAACACTTTAAAAGATTTTCAAAAATTTCAAGGGTTTTCGAAAGATAGGGTGACCACATATCTGGGAACTCAGGAAACTCACGAAATTTTTGTGATTTTTAAAAGATTTTGTGAAATTTAAAGGAATTTCAAAATATTTTGAAAAATCTTAAGAGATTTTTACGTATTTTAACGGACTTTTAAGTTTTTCGTGGAATTGTAATGGATTTTAAGAAGCTTGTAAGAATTAATATTTAAACATTTTAAAATGATTTTAAGGAATTTTAATATTCCTTATAGAATTTTAAATATTTAAGAGGTGTTTATAAGAATTTTTTTTAAAGGTTCTGATGCATTTTAGGAAATTTTTAAGAGATTTTTCGAAATTTTAGAAGATTTTGAAGTTTTTCGAAAAATGTAAAGTGTTAAAATGGAATTTAAAGACGTTTCTAAGAATTTAAAGAAATTTCAATGAATTTTAAGAGATTTCCAGAGTTGTCGTGAATTTTATAGATTTTTAAGAATTTTAAGTGATTTGAATTGATTTCAAGTGTCTAAAGTTTACACTTATCATATAATTTTAAAGGATTTTAAGAGATTTTTTTATTTGTTTAAAGAATTTAAAGGATTAAAGGTAGAATTTTAGGGGATTTCACAAGATTTCATTGAATTTCAACAAATTTAAAACGATATTACATTTTTAACACTTTTTTGAATACTTTCAAAATCTTTCAATTGAATCTTAACATTTCCCTGAATTATCCTTTAATTCAGGGAAATGTTAAGATTCAATTTTCCATTGAAAAAATGAGTCTAGCGGTCACCATGAAAAAATTTACAAGAGTTTCAGAATATTTAAGTGATTTTACAAGATTGTTCCGAGATTTTGGAATTTTTTTCAAATTGTTGAACAGTGTAAGAAAACTCAGCAAGCTATCTGAAGTTGGCCATGTGGGAGCAGAAATTCTTATTCGGACATGAAGTACTGCATGGCGATTCGAGCTCGTTTACCCGTTGATACGGAAAAGCTGCAGGATCTGGCGAGGGAGCCAAAATACCTAACCACCACAAGCCAGGATCTTGATTCCTGTAGCTCGTTAAACTTGCCCCAACCCTTCCAGCACATGCCAAGTGGGCACGTTACCTAGGAATGGCAATCTATACATGGTTCACTGGAATTTCTGATATGTCTGGAAAGGCATGAACTGTTTTGTACAAAGCAATCAAAACAGTTGAATTTTCTTTAAAAAAAATTTTGATGTCTGGATTTCTTATTACAATTTACTAAACGTACAAACTGTTAATTCGCCCGGTGAAAAGATTTACATTAAAAAGTATTGATAAACAACGCTTTATTGTTCCCGTGTTTTAATCTCTCTAACGATGAAAATTATTGCTTAAAAATTTCCCCATTTAGCCCTATTTAAAATCGGGTTCTAAATGAGGCCCCAGTCGGAATTTCCATTTTTAAGGGGTCGGTCCCTCAAAACCGAAAAAAATCAATTTTTTTCGTTTAATCGATTCGAAAACTATCTGTACATGTCTGTAAAAAATTTTAGCTCTGAATTCGAAATACTTGGAAGATATACCAAAGTTTTTTTAAAATATTTTAAGAGATCTCTCTTAAATAGAATAGAGACCAAAGTCCTGTACATCGACTTCACGAAAAATGAGCATGTTTTTTCGCAATGTACACACCTTCCTGAACTTACCGTGTGTGGCGTTAAATTTCCTTACGTACAAATATGGCCGCCCATGTGAAAATACAACCCTAATAGCACATTCTGTTCCTGGGACGTTCCTGGAACGTTCATATGTTCCAGGAACGTTCCAGGAACGTCCAGGAACGTCCCAGGAACAGAATGTGCTATTAGGGAATAATATAAAATCAAATCACAGTTAAATACTATCTGTTATAAATAGGGTAGATCGGGGCGGGATGGGCATACCGAGTAATATGAGCCACTTAATTTTCTCGTAAGTTTTGCATTTTCTTCAAACTGTTCTTTGTGCTATTATCAGATATACTCTAATCAAACTGCCTTTTAAAAAAATTTTCGCTTAATGTTGAATAAATTCGTTTAAAAGGAGAATGGAATTTTAGAGTATTCTATCTTACTATTTTACCTTTTGTTTAAACTGCCAGGATTCACTCAAAATCAAGCATTAGATGTTTTTTCAAGAATTATTTAGATATAATATTTATTAAACTTAACGTTTATCACAGAAAAAACTATGGTTAAATTTTGTTGCAGATAAAATTTTCCGTGGTTAAAGTTTACACGCTATTTGGCGAAAGTTTATCCTACGATGGAATAAAAACCGTCGTCTGCTACGTCTTTAGCAGCAATGCAAAAAACGACAAAATATGAGTAAATTAGAGCTACAAATTAGGATACTAGATTTAAAAAAAACGTTGTACTTATTTAATTATTATTTTTAAAATAATTAAACTTGCCGCGAACGAATGAAAACGTATTTTTCGTGACTGGCAATAAAGCAATTTACACACAAACAAAACCCGCCATGTTTGATCCGTCGGTATTACAATACCGACGGATCTCACAAGTTCTGTACCATGTGATGGTTAAGATCAGTGAATATGGCGACTTTTCTACCTGTGAACCGCATAGCAGACGACGCTTTTTCACTGAAAAATTATCCCGAGACAGTTTAAAAACGCAAAATTATCTTCTTTTAGTGTAAAGTTTATTCTACAAGGTTAATTTTTGTTGCGGCGAATCTTTACCCTGAAATCGATGTAAACTTTATCCTTCGTTTTTTCTGTGATGACAGATTTATATATAATTATAAAACAGAAAAAGATGCAATTTGGATTTTACTTGAAACTGTCGTATGAGGCGGAATGAGCCAATGTTCTGGGGCGAAATGAGCCACCTCTTCATAAGGCAACATAACCTCTTTGATAGCCATGAGTTATTTGTTATCTATATTCCATACATCGACATATAGAAATGGACCGATCAACCCTATAGGAGGAAGTGAAGTCGAGAGGCAAATAGTCTGGAGGGTCTGGAGGAAAACCTGTCTCTTTCTAGATGAAGCCTCATTGGGCGAGAGCATTTTCCATGGGCGGGGCTTAATAAACATAGGATCGTACTTCGTGTCGCGAATGCCCGTGTGACGCCCGAATGTTATTTACTTACATATTTCAATTCTGAAATTTTCTTTTAATAAATTAATAATGGTATTAGCTTGTAAAGTTTGTGGCCGGTGCAAAGATTTATATTCAGAACTATGTTTTCATAGGTAAGTAAAGTGATAAAAATATTATAGTGAAATAAAATATACGTAACAACTAAAATCTAACCACAAAATGTCAAATGGAATGAGTAGATATAAATTTTTTTTATATTATATAGAAATAAATTGTAAATTACATTGTATGTTATTTTTTCGTTATAGGTTCCCATTAAAGGATGATAAAAGAATGGAGGCCTGGTGTTCTGCAATGAATTTGCTTAGAGAAAGAGCATCACAGAGTTGGAGAATTTGCAGCGTGCATTTCACCACAGATTCTTATGTAAAATCCGAATTATCGGTTTACACCCACAATTTGAAAACAGATGCAGTACCATCAATTATTAATATTTGCGACAAAGAAATTGTGACAGATGCAGGAGAAGAAGATGAAGAAACTGTAGAAAATGTAAATGACAGTGAAATTATTTCTCTAGAAAGTTTGGAAAGCCTCTCATGTGATATAAAGTTGAGCAAGAAGTAAGTATTTGAGAATATCAATTCTTGGAAGTTTAATTTATTATTGTGGAAAATTAATTTTTAAAAATGTTGATATAGGAGATCTTCTACTGAGATCGAGAACCTGAAAGATGATGAATGTGCTGAAATCGATAACCTCAAAAATAATGAATGTGCTAAAAAGTTGAAAAAAACTAAAGCTGTGAAATGGGAAGATATTTCTCATTCGTCAACACTATCTAAAGCGGTTTTTGAAGAAGCTCAAGAATCTATCCTTACTCTGAAGAAGAAGCTTAAAGTTCAGCGAGTTCGAAATTACCGTTTGAATAAGGTTGTGAAGTCATTTCGGTCGCTACTGGAAGATCTGAAGGAGAATAAATTTTTAACAGAAGAAACAGCTGAGACACTGCAGGTATTTAATATTTAGTATAAATTGTAAGCCACAAATATATATGTATTAGTTCTCTTTGGTATATTACATTCTCATCAGAGAATGAATTAGTTTTATGTAAAATTTGACCCCCCCCCATTTTTTGTCAAATGTCGACGTTTTGTGACCCCCTGAACCAGAAAAACATGTTTTTACCAATGTGTCTGTCTGTATGTATGTCTGTCTGTCTGTCTGTAGATTTTTTTTTGTGAACAAGATAACTTTTGAAATATAGCTTTTATATATTACATATTTTATAGTTGTTCATTTATAGAAAATAATGAACTGCGGAAGTTTGTACGACTACTATGTACAATTATATTTTATTTTAATAAAAATTTTTTAATTTCAATTTTAATAACCTTTAAAGCTTTGTAATTTTATAACTTGCATTCATTTATCTTATGTACATGCATGTATTGCGAATTGATTTGTTTCAGCAATCAATACCCCCTGCGGCTCAAGAGATAATAAGAGGAATTCTCACAAGCAGGTCGAAGAGTGAAAAATTTCCATCATGTTTAAAAGCCTTTGCAACTACCTTACACTTTTATTCTCCTAAAGGCTATGAGTATGTGAGAAGGAATTTTCTAAACAATTTGCCTCATGCAAGTACCATAAGGAGGTGGTACCAATCAGTGGATGGGACCCCTGGTATTTTCTCTGAGACAATACATATCTACTCTGGAAATTAAAGCAAAGAAAGCCAAAGAAAAGAATAAAAATCTTTACTTTAATATAACAGTGGATGATATGTACATAAAAAAACACGTAGAATGGGACGGTAAAAAATATTATGGATATGAAGATTTTGGAGACGAAACTCCTGCGGGAAAGAAGAATTCTAAAGAAAATGAGATTGAGACTGAAGAAAAAGAAGCAACTAGTGCAATGGTAGTGATGGCAGTTGGTGTTAATGAAAATATAAAGATTCCTGTCGGTTATTTCTTTATAAATTCTTTAACCAGTGCGCAAAGGGCAGAGCTAATAAAAAAATGCTTCATTGCATTAGATTCTGCGGGGATTGAAACAATAGGATTAACGTTTGATGGAACGATTTCAAACTTCACAATGGCTGAATGTCTCGGAGCCAAACTTCGGAAAGTAGATGATTTGCAGCCATATTTTTACCACCCATCTAATGGAAAAAAAATATTCATTATTTTGGATGCATGTCATATGCTGAAGTTAGTTAGGAATCCATTAGGCGATACAGACATAGTTCATGACTGCAACCAAAATAAAGAAAATAATGAATGTAACAACAAAAAAACAGGCAATATATCCTGGAGATATATTCAAAAATTATTAGATGTACAAGAAACTAATGATTTACATGCGGCCACTAAAGTTCGACGTAGGCATTTGAATTACGCAAAAGAAAAAATGAAGGTTAAATTAGCAGTACAGGTCTTCAGTGCTAGTGTCGCAAGCGCCCTTCGTTATTTTAAATCCAAATTGCGCCTTCCGCAATTCGAAGACTGCGAAGCAACAGCAAACTTTTTTCAAATTTTTAATGATATATTTGATCTTCTGAACTCGAGAAATAGATTTTGCAAAGATAAATCTAAAAAGCCAATTGACAATGATAATATTGATAAGGTGCGCCTTAAAATTGCATCTTACATAGAATATATATCAGAGTTAAAAATTGGCAATAAGTCAGTTTTAGATTAAAAAAAAAGATAGGATTTTTGGGACTGATAATCACTATGCAAAGTGTCCTGGGTATTTTCGATGAATACGTAGCAACTGGAAATTCAAGCTTCTTTTACTTACTGACTTACAAATTATCGCAGGATCATTTGGAACTCTTTTTTTCAGCTGTCAGAAGCAAAGGTGGGAATAACAATAATCCCACTGCGTTACAATTTCAAGCAGCATGTAAAAAATTGTTAATCCATACAGAGCTGAAAGTTTCCGAATTTGCAAATTGTACTATCCAAGATGAAACTGTATTTTTACATATAAGCAGACACACTAACTCGACAAGAAAGACTGACGGTTTTGACAGTATTGGAGACACTGACACAACTGACTCATCATTGACTGCTAACATTCTTATTGAACACAATTACTACACTGAAGACGTATTTAAGACTGCTAATGTGCAATACATAAAAGATGTTATTGGTTATATTGCTGAATTTATAGTACGTCAACTTGAACGCATTGTCACTTGTAATAAATGTTTAAAGCAGATTACCGCTTCAGAAAATGTTTCTCTTTTGCAAAAAGAAAAGTGTAGGGGAGGTTTAAAGTCAGCTACATTAGACGTCGTAAAAATCTGCGAAATTGCAGAAAAGAAATTCAGAATGATAAATGTCGTCCAAAAAGAGGATGTACTAAATTATCTGACGACAATGACGTTTCGTGATATCCCGTCAAATATCCTAAACTCAAACGGTGATCACATCTTTGATCAAGGTTTTCTTGGCGATCACCGAACGCAACTTATTAAACTCATAATTGTTAAATATTTAACGCTGCGTTTGAAAAAATCAGCCAGATAAAAACGACAAAGAAATAAGGATAAGGCAACACTTAACAAAAACGATTCTTTTTAAAAATCAATAGTTTATGTGTTCTATACGTTTATATGTTCAAATTTTTATATATATACCTGTGTGTATATATAATAGTTATATTTAAATTTATTTTAATATTATATGGTTGTCTGAAAGACTTATTAAAATTTGGTACAAAAATTATAGACTTATAATTTTATGACAGAAACTATATTAATGAATATAATATAGTTCACATATTTAAATTATTTTCACTTATAGAAAGATAATTGTAATATAAAAAACATATTTGAAATGTTAATGATGATTTAATCAGAATAAAATTTTTAAAAAACCATCTGACTTTTTATATACTACTGGAATTATTTAATTAATTTTAATTAATCTATTCATTTGCTTCCACAGAAGGTGAATTTTGAAACTAAAAAAGATTAATTATTGATCAGAAATAAAGTACGTAAATTTTTATTTTGGAGTAATCTATTAAAAACGAGTTTTCTACAAAAGAATCTGATTTTGTACTAAGTATTTAAATTTTTTGTTAGAAAAATTAATTTATAACCAATAATTAATAATTAATTATAATTAATTATAATTAAATTATAATTTCATTCATAACAATTAACTTTATATTAATTTGTAAAAACGAATTTTCTACTAAAAAAATTAAGGAACACATCATCATCATATTAATTTATAAACACGAATTTTCTACTAAAATTTACATTTTTAAAACTTTTTCATACATCATTTACAACCTATTATTTATAATTGTTCATTTACAAGAAAAATTATCTGTGCTGGAGAATATTTAGGAAATACACGGGGCCTCCGATTCGCTTGACACAGTCCTAGAATAGAGAAGGAGAGGTTTACCTCCAGACTATTTGCCTCTCGACTTCACTTCCTCCTATAGGGTTGATCGGTCCATTTCTATATGTCGATGATTTTATAGTTCCTATATAGATTACATTAAGTTCATCTTAAAAAGATATTCTGTGATCAGTATAATAATAGAAAATGTAAAAATTTCAATAAATCTTATTACATTTATAATGATTAGGTAGGATTCAAATTACAATTCTCCATATACGACGTGCAGAATGCATTCCTTCATATTTTTAAGTTCAAATTTTAAAAACTTTCTAATTTTTCTTCCAAAATATGTGAAAGATATATTATTATTATTAAATATGTCTTTACATAATACCTACTCCTATAAAATAATATATAATAAGTCTTTAAATTAAGTGGCTCATCCCACCCCAGGCATGGGTTGATATGATCCAAGCACACTAGTCTTTCATTTTCGTTTCTAGTACCATAAATTAGTTTTTATTTATCTTAATCTTGGAAAAATTATTATTAAAAATGTTTATAGAATATACATAGCAACTTACTCCAAGCAGTGAATTTCAGATTTTAAATACTGGCATTAAAAAGATAACTATGCCCATCCCGCCCCGATCTACCCTATATAATAAGTGAAAGTGCAATATTAAAATGGTAAGTACAATACTTTTATTGAAATTTCATTTACTTTGATTGATACACAAAACATCACCATAACATAATCATGAAACAATGGATCTTATAAACATGTGAATGATTGAATTAATTGAATGATATTCTTTTTAACCTATTGTAAATTGTAATGTTATACTTCATTGAGGGAATAAAATAAAGAAGAAATTAATTACAAGAATCGTACGATGCTTGTAAATCCAGCAGGGGAAAGCGATAGTCACTACACTCGACTCTCCCAATATTAAAGAAATCCAAGCCGGAGGCGTTCCCAATATTAACCAAATTTCTTTTTTTAAATGCCACATCTATTGCGCATGCGTCAGTTCAATTGCTCATGTGTATTGAACATAAAATAATATTTTTTAGCATTATAAACTGCGCGCCCATAGCAACCAATCAGATGCTCGAGCGCAACGCATGCGCAGTGGTATCAAGTGAATTTTAGGTGCAGTAGCGCTCAAAAGTATTTTGTAGATTGTTTAATGTTGGAGCCTTTTGAAAATAGTATTATTGAGTATATAATTTTTGTAAGACTATAAAATATGCTTTGCAAGTAATAAAAATTTCTATTTTCATGCTAATATATGTTACTTTTATTCACTTGTATATATTTTTCAATTTTGTACTGAATTTCTAAAAAATAAATCAATTACGTGTCTACAAAATACTTTTGAGCGCTACTGTATTTACAGTAGAATACATGGATGCCTTCCTTTGTAAACATGTCAACCCAACCATGGTTTCCAAAGATTCTAATGGAAACCATTGTTGGGTTGACATGTTTACAAGGGAAGGCATCAATGCATTCTACTGTACAGTAATGTTCAACGATGCCTTCCTCTGTTTTGTAACGACCCAACCCTGATTTCCATAAGATTCTAATGGAAAACAAGGTTGGATCGTTACAAAACAGAGGAAGGCATCGTTGAACATTACTTTACAGTAACGGTCATTGATGCCTTCCTTCGTAGGCGTGTCAACCCAACCCTGGTTTCCATTTGAATCTTAT
>CAJFCP010025665.1:1619-22272 GCA_904066005.1 Synergus itoensis
TAAAAAAATAAAATGATAATTTTAAATTCCTTAAAATTTCACGAAAACTTTCGAAATCGCTTAAAATTCGTGAATTCCTTTAAATTCATGCATTCCTTTAAAATTCCGTGAAATATCCTGAAATGCCTTAAAATTCTATGAAATATTCTAAAAATCTTTAAAATCTTTTAAATTTCGTAAAAATCTCTTGAAAATCGTCAAAATCCTTTAAAATTCCTAGAAATATCTTAAAATTCCTCTCTAAGAAAGTGAAGTAACAAATTGTCTCTAAAATCTCCCATACATTGTTATTTGAAACCTGCTCTCTAAAATTTGAATCAGCGAAATTCCGCTGATTAAGATTAAAAGAGTTATTGGCTATTGAATGACTTGAA
This sequence comes from Synergus itoensis, assembly GCA_904066005.1. Taxonomy (NCBI): domain Eukaryota; kingdom Metazoa; phylum Arthropoda; class Insecta; order Hymenoptera; family Cynipidae; genus Synergus; species Synergus itoensis. Next base: position 1,994 of record CAJFCP010025665.1, read on the forward strand.
GTTGTAAAAAGTGAAACAAATAATCGTGCGCGTAGCGTGTGTGTTAGTTTGCTAGTTTTGATAAAAAATAAAACTCGAAACCGTGTAGAGATGTTGCCAATATGAATAACTCACAATTATTGTTATGTTCGACAAATTCGTACTTTTTTAAATTGCAAAACATGATCGAAATCGAGGCGCATGAGATAGACAATTTGTAACATATTTCTCGAGTATTTACAAAGCCAATAAAAAGAGGGTAAAATACTAAAATTTAAAAATCGCTTGTTAGCGAGAGAGACGAATTTTCAATTACACGAGACTTCGTTTTGTCGACAATTTACTAACAACCGGTTTTCCCAGGCCCAGCTATTCATGTTTTAGGTAGCGTACGCTTAGCTCTTTTTGTAATGCGTACTTTATATTTCAGAAGCTCAGACGTCTCAAGGGGTAATTAAAAATTTAATGTTGCATTCTGTGTAAGCAAATTTCATTCCAGGTCAATTATAAAGAATTCTAAAAGTTAAAAATTTTTTATATATATTATTTTTAAATCATTGGGTTGAAGTTTCAGACGTCTAATCTGACGAAAATTTTTATTTTATTTTTTTTTTGCATTTTTTGGATTAAGAATATTAAAAAAGTTCCAAAAATCATTTTATTTTTATTTATTTACTAGTAGAAATTTATCCAGCGTTACCTGGATTTTTAAGAAATTTCAAGGGATTTTATAGAGATTTTAAGTGATTTTTCATTTTAGGGAATTTCAAGATATATCTTAAGAAACGTCAAAGGATTTTTAAAAGAATTCAAAACAGTTTAAGGATTTTCAAGAGTTTTCACAAGATTTCAAGGGATTTAAAGATATTTCAGTGATAAGTGACTGTAAGGAATTTCAATGGATTTCAAAAGAATTCAAGAGAGTTTAACAATTTTCAAAAGATTTCAAAACATTTTACGTGATTTTAAGAAATTTTAAGGAATTTATTCTAATGAGGAGTAAATCAAATGAAATTCTTTTAAAATCCCCTAAAATTACTTTAAATTCTTTAAAAACTTTTAAATCTTCTGTAAATGTCTTAAAATTATTTAAAATATATAAAAATTCCTTGAAGTTCATTAAAATCTCTTGAAATATCTTGAAATCTCTTTAAATTCCTTAAAATTCGTTAAAATCATTTAAAATGTCTTGAAATGTTTTGAAATCTCTGAAAAAAATCTGTTGATAACTCTTTTAAAAATCGCTTTAAAGTTCTAAAATCAATCAAAATCTCTTAGCATTCCTTGAAATTCCTTGAAATTATTATAAATCTCTTGAAATCCTTTTATAATTTTTTAAATCTCATCAAATCTCTTGAAATTCCTTAAGATTATTAAAAATCTTTTGCAAATTCCTCTAAATTCTCTAAAATTGTTTCTAGTAAATAAACAAAAATTTAGGGTTTCGGGATTAAGACAACTCGGGGCCCAGGGCTGTACATTCCCCCCCCCCCCCGAACAATCTTTAGTTATCTTCAAAGAGAATTAAAATAATAAATTTTTCAATTTTTATAAATTTTTTTTTTAAAGTTGAAGAATTTAGGGGCCCCTTCGAAAGGGGGGCCCAGGGCTTCAGCCCCTCCAGCCCCCCCCCCCCCTTTAATCCGGCCAGGGAACAGTGGAAACTCTTTTTTTTGTTATTATTCCAATAAATGTAAAAAAAAATCGTCAGACTATAGACGTCTGAAACTTCAACCCAATTTAAAAATCGCGTAATTTTAAAAATGATCATGACTTTGTCTTTTTTTTTAAATTTATGTTGAAGCTACTTTTAGTTGCGCTTGGTTGAGTTGATAAATGGGATGAATGAGATTCTTGTCTCCATCGTCCATCCTCTTCAATGAGCTGTTTCATAATACTTTCTTATCTTATCATAAGTGTTGTAGCCACGCGTTATAATTCTACTAAGTTCATTACTTCTTGCAGGTCAAATCACTCATGGGACTTTTCAATTGGCTGTTGTAACAACAGAAACGAATGTCACAACTCAGTGATAATAATCAATACTGCAGTTACACACAGATATAAAATTTTCAATTCTGACAAAGTCGTAAAATATTGCACAAAATGTGCGGGTTACAGAAAGTATTTTGAGACTTTATAATTTCTGTTATAATTAATTCGAAACCGCGAATTACTCGCTTTGAGCCGGAATTCGTCTGACTAAATAAATTAATTAATATTATAATTATAAGGGAGATTCTTCCTGGAAAATAACTTATTCACGCTATGAATTTATTCGAGTTGAAAATTTTTAATGAAACCACTAATTATCATATAAGGAATTAAAAAGATAGAAAAAGAAGGATCTACGAAGTCAAGAAAATTCTTGATAGAAATATACGAGACCCCTTGGGAGGTTCAGGATTTTCTACTGTTTTTCTAGACTTATCTGACTCTGATCTCTCCTTCTCGAAAAGATTGTTGGGTTAGGGTGGCTCATAACCACAGATGAGAGGCCAATTTGTACGACTATCCATTTCTCGGACGCCCCGCAAAAAATTCCTTCTTTGCTTCTTCACACCTTTTATTTTTGATTTGATATCAGAGGTATTTCTTTGGAAAATTTAACTCAAAAAACAAAAAATCTATTTGAAATTAATTTTCTTCATTCTTAAAGAATTTGAATCTTTTAGTATTTTCACAGTAAACTTGATTGACGACTTAATAAATTTAACTGATTTTTCAGTGAATTTTACTGATATTTCAGTACATCCTATCTTAAAAAAATGGTGTCACGAAATGTCTCGAAAATCTCGCTTACATTGTTGTTGTAAACCTCATTGGCTTTTGAATGACTTGAAGTTGAAGGAAGAAAAACAAACTAAGGGCGCAAAAAAAATTTCACGAAAACCTTCGAAATCCTTTAAAATTCGTTGAGATTTCTTAAAATTCTCAGAAACCTCTTAAAATCCCTTGAAAATGCACAAAAACCATTCAAATCATGAAATCTTATCAAATTCCATGAAATCCTTCAAAATTTTACAAAACCGTTTAAAAATTAGAAACATTTCATAAAATCTTTTAACATTTTACGACAACCTTCGAGATCCTTTTAAATTCTACAAAATCTTTTAAAAATCAGAAAATCCCTGCAAATTATTCGAAATCTCATAAAATTTCACAAAATTCTTAAAAATCCCATAAAATATTTTTAAAATTATTAAAATCTCTTGCATTCTTTTAAAATTCCTGGAAACTTTTTGACGAAATTCAAAATTCTCTTAAAAATCTCTTAAAACACCCAGAAACCTTTTCAAATCACTTAAAAATTCACGAAAACCTTCCAAATCGCTTAAAATTCGTTAAAATCTCTTAAAGTCCTTAGAAACCTCATAATATTTCTCAAAATTTTAAAACATTTCAAATCCCTTAAAATTCCCTTCAAAAAATCTCCTAAAATTTCATGAATTCCGCTCAAATTCCGAAAAATATCCTTGAAATACTTTAAAATTCGACGAAATCTTTTAGAAATCCTAAAATTCTTTAAAACTTCGTAAAAATCACTTAAAAATTGTCAAAATCTATTAAAATTCCTAGAAATCTTTTGAAACTCTCTAAAAAAGATGATGTAACGAAATATCTCTAAAATCTCGCATAAATTTTATTATTGTTTCAAATCTGCTCTCTAAATTTGAATCAGTGAAATTTTATTGGTTTTTGAATGACTTGATGTTGTAAGAAGGAAAATAAATAATCGTGCGCGTAGCGCACGTGTTGATTTGCTAGTTTAAGTAAAAATGATTGAGAATATCTTAGAATTATTTATATATTAATATATTAGAATTTATATAATTATTTATATAATTTATATAATTTATATATATTTATTTATATAATTTTATATAATTTATATAATTTATATATTAATATATTAGAATTAATTAAACAGTCAGGATCAACAAGTATTTTACTGATTATTTGATCATTTTTTTTATTACAAATATAACATAAATTGTTTTTCAATAATTTAATTTGCTTCTATTTTTAAATACTTTTTCTCTTCAAAAAGCCCAGAAAAAATTACACCTAAAATAATGGAGAGAGGAGTTTTTACATAAAGATATCTAGGCAAGTTTAGAGATGAATGGAGAGGAGTGAGTATATATATTTTTGAGTTCAAAAATGGAATAAAGACACGAAGAACGGCAGTTGTGACAGTCAGGTTGGGAAACTGAAAAGCCTGGCATTCCTATTATTGGTGAAAGCTACCTGTCGCTACTACACACCTGTTTCACGAACGTGTGCCTTATTTTCGATATTTATCGGTCAACTTAAGGACCAGTCGAGAACTTCGCTCTATTTGGAGAAAATTGTGCAAAGAGAGAAATATGTAAAGGATTAGATCAAAGGGATCAAAGTACCCTAATTGGACTTGCTAGAGAAAATATTACCCCTTACTTACCCAGGAAAATATTTAATATTTTTAAACCTGAACTCAACTCTAATAACCAATTATCAACCAAATATTTACCGACTTAACTCAAAGCGCTTTTTCAAAGAATTCTTTTCAATGAAAAATATTTAAAAACATTAGACTCAGAATTTAGATTCATTAAAAAATTTTGTAAACGTTTCACACGAGAAATACTTTCTTGCAATGTTAACAATTATCTAAAAATCGAGCGAACGGAAATTTTGTTACTAAATATTAACAAGGGTCTGCGGTAAAATTTGTAAATGTTTTACTTTCAAATTCCAGAAGTTGAAATTGTTCTTTTTTAAAGTCACTTACTTTTCCTGATTCTCCCTGGTTTTAACTGGAATTACTAAATTAGTATATTCAGTATCGCTGATTAATGATCACTTACCTAGAACAGAACAAAAAATTTCATTATTATTTTTTTTTTTGTAATTTAAGAACAACCTAAGACATTTGATAAATAATATTTTTTATAATAGATTTAGGATTATTAAATCAGAAGCCTCCTAATAAATTAGGATAAGTCAATTTTAAGAAGGAAGTTCGAATTTAGATTCTCCATTTCTCCAAAACGATTACATAAATTTCTCCGAAAGAATTTTGATCCATTTCTGTAAAAAAAAATCCACCCCATTTGAGAACTTTCATCCTCTTTAATCCGGCGATACTATTTTAATAAAAATAAATATCTTTTCTTCTCGAAGAAAGGTACCATTTGACACACTAACTCAATATAAGATGATCAAAGTTGGATTATGAGAAGAAAGAAGCCCTTCCATTTAATCCGGTACAGCCAGGCATGAATGAAAGTCCACCTTCTTCTTCTCACTTTTTTTATCTTTTCCTTTTTCCTTTTTTTCTTATACTACTTCTACTTTAAGGAAGATAAAAGTTGATTGTGAGAGAAATATATGAAGGACAACATTCAGCCCCAGAAGCTGGATGTTTTTCTGGGCCACTTTTATTGTTATTGGCCCAATACAAAAGCTTAGTCAGTTTTATTCGTCAATATTATTTTGTAAGCAGCAGATTTATTTACATTTTACATTTTCCGTTTGTTAGTGTGCTTTTAGAACACACAAGTCGCCGGCGAACGTGCCAAGGATTTTTGTAAGATGTGCCAGAATCTGTGCCATTTTGTAGTAGAGTTGACTTGAGTTTCTTTTTTAAGTTTAGTTTTTTTGTAAGTTATACAAATTTTTTGTATTATCAAAAATACTATCCTTTTCCATCAGATATGATTTTATGCCAGGAAGGTACATTTTAATTTTAAAAATATCACTGTTAAAAAAAACTGATCAAAATTTAATATACTGTGAGTAAAGTCATTTGCATATACCGTCAATTAAATTTAATATACCATTATGTTTCAAAATTAATATACAACCATATTAAAATTAATATACTTTATATTAATATTAATATATCTTATATTAATATTAATATACCCTATATTAATTTTAATATGGTTTTATATTAATTCTAAAACATATGGTAGTATATTAAATTTAATTTACGGTATATGCAAATGACTTTACAAAATGTATATTAAAAGTATATTAATTTTGCAAACATTTTTAACAGTGTACTCAGTCACACCCCTAATGTTTTCCAAATTGGGGACGGGGTGTGACCTGAAGTATGAAATGCGTGACCAAATATTTTTCGATTCAAATTTACATTTTTTGGAAAAATAAAATCTGAAAAAATATTTTGTCATACTGATTTTATTACAGGAAAGTACATTTTAATTTTTAAAATATTCAGTCACACCCCTAAAGTTTTCCAAATTGGGGACGAGGTGTGACCTGAAGTATGACATGCGTGACCAAATATTTTTCGCTTGAAATTTACATTTTTGTAGAAAAATCAATCTTGAAAAAATATTTGTCATACTGGTCATACCCCTCTCCTACTTAAGAAATAGGGGTGTGACCAAATATTTTTAAAGTATAGATTCACTTTTATGACAAAAATATCTTGTCATGCCCCTTCTTATATAATAAGGGAGGGGGTGTGATTGAAGGGGTATGACTTGGTGTGACAAAATATTTTTAAGATTCAAATTCACTTTCCAGGCAAAAAATATTTTTTGAACCCTTCCTCCTATAGCTTCCTCATAGAGGAAGCTTTATGGTGATGACAAAAATCCCGTTTCTAAAAAAGATTTTTTTGAACATATTTTAAGTGGAATATATCTAATATGATGTCCTGAAAAATTGTCCGGATGTGTGTGTGTATGTGTGTGTGTGTGTCGCTTTTAACGATCCTGCAATATCTTTAGAACGCGTATAGATAAATTGATGAAATTTGGCATATTTATTCCACTATTTACCAAGTTGAATTTTTTTACAATGATTTACCAAAATATTAAATTTTAAAAGTTTCTTGTACTTTTATAATTTTCGTAAAATTCATTTTTCCACTATAACTTCTCAGATATTCAAAATTTAAAGCTGATGTACGGAAAATGAAGATTCCTTTCATCGAAACGAATCGATTGACCTATATGATTAATGCATTTCATTAAAAAATAAGGATGTATGGTTAATTGTATTTTCAAAAATTAATTTTTCAATTATAACTTTTAAAATAATCAAAGTTTTGACCTGACGTAAGGAAAATAAATATTCTTTGTGTCGAGATGAATCGATTGACCTATATGATTAATGCATTTCATTAAAAAATAAAGATATTATTGTTAATTGTATTTTCAAACATTAATTTTTCGATTATAACTTTTAAAATAATCAAAATTTTGAGCTGACGTAAGGAAAATAAATATTCTTTGTGTCGAGATGAATCGATTGACCTATATGATTAATGCATTTCATTGAGAAATAAGAAAGTTATGGTTAATTGTATTTTTCAAAAATTAATTTTTCAACTATAATTTCTCAAATAATAAAAATTTAAAGCTAATGTAAGGAAAATAAACTTTTTCTGTGTTGACACGAATCAGATGACCTAATATTAATACATTTGATTAATTAATTAATGCACCCAGAAAAAATTTTCTTCGGATCAAAGAAACTTTCTTTGAATCAAAGAAATTCTAGTATTGATATACGGTCAAAGAAACATTTGTTTGATTTAAAGAAATTTTTTTGTTAAATTTTTTTAATTGATTTAAAGAAATATTTCTTTAATTTAAACGGAAAGTTTCTTTCAATTAAAGAAATATTTCGTTGCTTCAAAACAAAGATTTCTTTAAATTAAAGAAATAGAATTTTTTATTTGACCTTTATATTTCTTTATATACACTTTATTCTGCACGATTAAACCCCACTTTTATGTAAATTTTTGTTACTTCTGTACACAATTTCGTGTACAGAAATTATATTTTCTGAATTAATTCAGAATAAAGTTAATCTTTTTACCTTAAATTTTCGTAAAAATTGTAAATTCTCACACTTCTTGTAAATCCTCAAACTCATGTAAATCTCACACTTGTAAATTCTTACACTCTTGTAAATTTTCACATTTCTTGTAAAATCTCACGCACTTCTTGTAAATTATAAATTCCTACACTTCTTTATTACATATTTTAACGATTTAAATGATTACCAAGACTTTATCTAGCCGGCCGCGTCCGCATTTTCACAAAAATTTAACAACACGCGTTCACGAAAAGAATGCATTTCCGAAAGGCTTCTTCTTCTGCGCAATCGCTTGGCGCATTAATAATGTGGATTATAAGAAAATCTTTCTTTGATTCAAAGAAATAATTTGTTTATTTCAAATTACTGACTCTAAAGAAATTATTTCTTTCATTTAAACTAATAACTTTTTTGAATTAAAAGAATTTTGTTTTAAATCAAGCAAATCATTTAAACAAATAGTTTCTTTAAGTGAAAGAGACTACGTGACGTCATTTAATAAAATCAAAGAAATTTTCTTTTAATATAAAAATATTTGTGTGTTGAATCAAAAAAACGTAGTCAAACAAATGTTTTCTTTAATTTAATAAGAACTTTTTTCTGGGTGTGCTTCCTCGATGAGGAAGCTTCCAGGAAGCTTCTAGGAAGCAAAGTGCTCATTAAATGAGCACAAAAGTTGATACAACTTCACAGCTAGTAATTAGGAAGTGAAAGGAAGTGACGTAAAAAAATATTTTAAAAAAATTTCAATGAATTTTAGGGAATTGCAGTGGATTTAGAAATATTTAAACAAATTTAAAAGATTTCCTGTTGTGAAAGCACCTTTACGATCTGGTCAATAAGAGCGACAGGTGTCAGTCGGTCAGTAAGACTTGCTCATCTCTCGAGCTGTTCATTAACTTTACATGCATGGAATGAATGGCTCCCGGCACACTGAGTAATTATCTGTGCCTAAGTGTCTGATCAACTGATTTCGTTTACACGCCACTCGACGTGTTCCAGCATTATAAGCAATATCGTAAATCAATTTTCCTTGATGTATTATACCTTACGTCTAATATCACGTATACAGTTATACAATACACACTATACACCATACGCATTATTAAATACACCAATATACATACAAATTATGCCCAAGCCTGAAACTTTCTGAATATTTGAAAGTTAAAACAGCTCAGTTTTAGAATTTTTTGCTTTTTATACATTCAGCTTCCTCTTCACTGGAAGTTTCGGTAGCAACGTAAATTAAAAGTGTGCTGGGTTAATTACTTTTTTTTCGTCGATTCCACGCGAGCGAATGATTGATTGTTTCTGGATGCGCGCGTTCATGTTCTACCAACTCAATTTCGATTTGTTTATTTTTCCATTGGGCATCCGTCTGTGTATGTTTTATGGTTATTCATTAAAAACAAACTTTTTAATTTGTACAGAATATCATTCAATATTACGTATGTGTTAGTGCAGTTATTAACTTCGTCTATTAACTTTCATGATATAATTTTCTCTACTCGTTAATATAATCTGTGTTGAGAGTTGTGAATACATTTTCTACAGTTTGGTTGAAATTATGTAACGGTGTAAATATTTTTCTATATTTGAGTATGCAATCAGCTTCAGAGTTTCTCACGAGGTTTAAATTGCTCGCAAAACTTGTAGAGAATGTAGAGAGATTCAAAAAGTGGAATCACAAGTGATTTCAAATCTTTCAAAATGGGACATCGAATGCACTAATAATCCTTTGGGAATTAAGAGATAATATTAGCAGTGGAGCAGAATAAAATCGAGATTCAAAGCAACTTCAAGGGAATACAGATCGGCAATTCTTTTGGGGGCGCATGAATATGCCCCAAATTCTATTTTCCCTAAAATTTATTTTACCGAAAATCAGTTGTTCGAATAGCAATTTGCTATAATTTTTATATTTCCGAATTATCGTTTGATATATTTTTTATTTTATCGAATTATAATTTGACATAATTTTTATAATACCGAATTATTATTTAGCATAATTTTTATTTTTCCGAATAATCTTTTGTCCTAATTTTTATTTTTCCGAATAACCATTCGACATAATTTTCATTTTCCCGAATTGCTATTTGTCATAATTTTTATAATACCGAATTACTGTTTAGCATAATTTTTATTTTTCCGAATGAGCATCTAACCTAAAATTCATTTTACCGAAACACCATCTGTCATAATCCCCATGTGATTGAAATCCCAAGTAACAGAAATTTCATTCTTCCTAAAATGGCGTTCGACAATTTGTTTGGCTGATTTGAATTTCGCGGTATTATTCAGCCAATTAAATTGTCGGACGCCATTTTAGGAAGAATGAAATTTCTGTTACTTGGGATTTGGGATTTCGGTCAGATGGGGATTATGACAGATGGTGTTTCGGTAAAATGAATTTTAGATTAGGTGATCATTCGGAAAAATAAAAATTATGCTAAACAGTAATTCGGTATTATAAAAATTATGACAAATAGCAGTTCGGGAAAATGAAAATTATGTCGTATGGTTATTCAGAAAAATAAAAATTATGCTGAATAATAATTCGGTATTATAAAAATTATGTCAAATTATAATTCGATAAAATAAAAAATATGTCAAACGATAATTCGGAAATATAAAAATTATAGCAAATTGCTATTCGATCAACTGATTTTCGGTAAAATAAATTTTAGGGAAAATAGAATTTGGGGCATATTCATGCGCCCCATTCTTTTGAAATATAACGTATACTGCTTTTAGTGCATAGATTGAATCCTATATAAAAAAAGTGATGTTATATATCAATCATCACATTGTTGTCAAATATCTCGAAAATATCGAACACATTGTTGTCGAAAGCTAGATTGGTTTGGAAATTGCGCGAATTTTGTGAATACACCAAATCTCACAGTATTACAAAGAATTTTATAAAATTTATTGTGGTTTTCAGAAATTTTAAGGGATTTTACCAGTTATTGGGTTTTTATAGAATCTTAAAAAATTTAAAGGGTTTTGGCGGGATTTAATTGAATTTTCAGAAATGTTGAAGTTTACGGGATTATAAAGTAATTTTAAAGGATTTGACAATACTTTGTGGAATTTTAAGTAATTTGAGGAATTTTCAAGAGATTTTAAGGTATTTTATGAAATTTTATTGCATTTTCAGATATTTTAAGAGATTTAATGAGATTTCATGGAATTTTGAATAATGTTAAGGGTTTTACTTTATTGAGATTTTCGAGATATTAAGTAATTTCACAGTATTTCGAGGAATTTTATTAAATTTTAAGGGATTTTAAGATATTTGATGGGATACTACACGGAGAAAACTGGATATTAAACCGTAATATTTAGCTATTTAACTATGGGACGACTATCTAGATATTTAGATATAATATCTTGATATTAAAACTTAATATCCAGATATTAAAATATATAATCCAAATATTCTAACATCCAATATTTTAATATCTGGATATTAAGTATTAATATCAAGATATTATATCTAAATATGTAGATAGTCGTCCCATAGTTAATTAGTTAGATATAATGGTTTAATATCCAGTTTTCTCCGTGTAAACAATTTTAAGGACTTTTTAAGGGATTTTACGAAATTGTATGAAATTTTAAGTAAGTTTAAGAGATTTTACGATATTTCATTGGATTTTTAGGAATTTCAAGGGAATTCAGGAAATTTCATGAGTTTTATGTAACTTTATGGGATTTGATATGTTGTTGGGGGATTCTAACTAATTTTAATTTAATTTTAAGATATTTTATGATATATAATTTTAAGGGCTTTTATTTTCAGAAATTTTAAGGAATTTAGTGAGATTTCATTGGATTTTCAAGAATTTTAAAGTATTTAACGAGATTTCATAGAATTTTGAGTAAATTTAAGAGATTTAATGACACTTCATGGGTTTTGAATAATTTTAAGTAATTTTACGGAATATCAAAGAATATCAAGTAATTTTACGAAATTTAAAAGAAATTTTGTGAAAATAAAAAGAAAATAAAAAAGACAACAAAAAAATTTTATGTTAATAACCTAAATTTTGCAGAGGCAACAAAAACTGTACAACAAAACGTTTTAGTTGCGAAGACTAAATATGTTTTTCAGTGCAAGTTTCTATATTTCAAAAATTATAAATTCTCAATTATTTTGTATACTTTTAAAATCCCTAAAAACATTGTAAAATCCTTTGATTTGAAATTATTTAGAATCCCTTGAAGAACTATATATCACACGCTAAATCAATTTTTTTTCCATTGTGTAACGCTTTGATACACTTTCGGATCAAAAATTGACAACCTGGGATTTCGTGTAATTCTGTTGCGCAACATAAAAGTATCTTGAATAGAAAAGTTAGTCCTGGTACTAAAATTGCAAAATTATCGATGACCCGAATGTCAATTTTAGCACACTTGTGTGATGTCTCATGATTCTTCTTTCTTTGACGTTTTTTTTAAACGTTTATGACAAATTTTATAGTTAATTTCATCTTTCATGATTCCTCAAACATCCTGAGATCAATGGGGCACCGAGGTCGAAATATTTATTGGCTATTTTTAAGCGAATGGTCATCAGACACGAGGTCTTGTGTACTCGATGCATTAGCGGACATTTCTTCCGCGAAAATGTCCGTAAATCAGTTAGCCTGTGTAGACTACACGTTCATATTTTCAACTGCTGTGGTTTACCATTGAAGGTCAAGCAACATTATTTTATTATAAACTTAAAAATATTCTTTAAATTTCTTAAAATTTTATCATATTCTATAAGTACATGCAGTAAAAACATTAAAATGATTTACAGCGAAATTTAAAATTATGCTCAATGCCGAAGCATTCAGCAACTTTAAATGGGAAATAATAAAGAATTTCTATAAACAATATTTAAAAAATATCTATAATAATAATCTTCATATTCATTCACTTTGTCAGCACATTGAAGTTAGCTCCTATGTTTCCGCTCGCTTTTTCGTATTTCTTTGTTTTGAAATTTCTGTTTTCCGAATTTGAAGGTATGTTCATATTTCTATTATTAATTATAATAACATATGTGTACGTATTTTTAGATAAAAATTTATTTAAAAATTAATCTTCTCTTTTAAATTTTGTCGGAAAATAAAAAATACTTTAGATATATTAAAAGGTGTACGTATTTCTGGATAAAAATTGATTCGAAAATTTAATATAATACGAATATATAATAATAATTAATATAATATAATTTAATATAATTGAATTTAATACGAAGATCATTGTTATAGATATCGGAAAATTAAAAATATTTTAAACTTATTTTTTTTTATTTTTGGTCGCGGTCGTTCCAAGCCCATGAATTTTTTAGTAACCCTTGCGAGTCTTGCGAAAATTCAGATAAAACTCCAATCCGAGCAAATCCGAAGTATTTAAATGCGAGGTCTGTATCCGAGCGAATCTGAATCATTTCGAGCCATTCCGATTCACATGTTCTATTGTATATTATTATATGAATAATTCCGAACTTTAAATCCGTATGAATGCGCGACTCATTCGTAAAACTTACTCAATGAATCCGAATATTCAATTCGAACGAATTTGAAGCTCATCTGAAAGGAGTTTCTAACCGATTGAATCTGAGGTTTCAATCCGAATGAATCCGAGGGTGATCCGAAGAAAGTTTTTAAACCGAATGAATCCAAAGTTTCAATCCAAATAAATCTGAGACTCATCTGAAGAAACTTTTTAAACCAAATTAATCCGAATTTTTAATACGAATGAATTCGAGGCTTCTCCGAAGAGTTTCAGATACCAAATGAATCCGAGACTTCAATTCGAATGAATTTGGTGCCAATAATAAATTAAATTTGTCTGAGAGGCCTATTCGAATAAACTTACCTGTTTATTTAAATCGAAATTTCTACCACTGATTAATAAAATCATCAATTTTAATATACAAGCATAAGTGTAAAATTATACAAGAATTTTTTATTTCTTTTGATCAGTTTTTTGTGGTGTTACTGATAGCTGATAAGGATTAGCTCGGATTCATGTGAATCGGAATTTTTAGGTTGATATTGGATTGCCTCGGATTGATTCTAGAGGAATTTATAGGCTGACTTCGGATTCATTCGGATAGCCATCTTTAAACATATTTCGGATTGGCTCGGATTTATTCGAATAGGAATCCTTATACAGAGTTCGGATTTGCACAGATTCATTTGGATAAAAATCTTTATACAGACTTCGGATTGACTCGAATTCATTCTGATAGGAATCTTTATACAAAATTCGGATTGACTCAAATTCATTAGGATATGATTTATCTTTTTACCACCGATACTCTCGGAATGAAACTGATTCGCTCTAATACATTTTCGGGAAGTGGGTGTGTTTATCTTTAAAAATAAATTATTTGTTTAATTTTTTTTTGCATTCTTTATGATATATGATATAATGTATGTAATAAAACTGATTTTTTTAAAATAAATAATGTTTGCTTTATTTAATTAAAAGTTTTGATTGATTAAGAAACTAATCGCGCGCCTAGCGCGCGCGTTATTTTTGCTAGTAATTCCAGTAATAAAGAATTTCTCTAGACTCTCAGAGTTTTGCTATCACATTCGTGAGAAAGGGAAGCGATTCTATTACAGATTAGGAAGCAATCAGCTCTGATATGTTTTGTACAGAGCACGTTCAAGGCAGCTATAAGTTTCATGCTTCTTTTTCCAGATTGAGATTTTTACAGAGAAGCTTAAACATCCAAAAGATTTACAATAATATATCTATTATCGCGATAAATATTTTTGTAAAAAGAAAATTTCTATCGATATATTTTGATCAAACTCAATGGCCTCTAAAAAACTATATAAACTATTTTTTTGTATTTATAATTGGAAAAGAAAACATATAACATTTTTCAATTAAACCCCCATTAACTCAAGATTGGATTCCTGGAACAATTATCGATCTCATTTATTTCCGAAGAATAAAAAACTTCCCTTAATGCCACCTGAAGCCAATTCTTGTACGCCCCCTTGTTTTCTTTTTCAGATTGGATCAACCCTTGAATCTCGGGAAGAAATCGACGCTACACGACACAGTCGTAATCCTGAATCCTATCTACACTTTTATAGACACACACACATGGTTCTGAACAATGATTCGTAGGGAACACAAAATTTTCGTTTCGTAATGCCTTGTCATCCGGAGGTTCTCATCATTTTAATAAAAATTTTCCCTTCAATATTTATTTTACACCCAGAAAAAAGTTTTTTAGAATCAAAGAAACTTTCTTTAAATCAAAGAAATTCTAGTATTGATATACGGCCAAAGAAACATTTGTTTGGCTTAAAGAAATTTTTTTGTTAAATTTTTTTATTTGATTTAAAGAAATATTTCGTTAAATTAAACGGAAAATTTCTTTAAATTAAAGAAATATTTCTTTGCTTCAAACCAAAGATTTCTTTAAATTAAAGAAATATAATTTTGATTTGACCTTTATATTTCTTTATATAAACTTTATTCTACACGATCTAACCCCACTTTTATGTAAATTTTTGTTACTTGTGTACACAATTTCGTGTACAGAAATTATAATTTCTTAATAAATTCAGAATAAAAATAATCTTTTTACCTTAAATTTTCATAAAAATTGTAAATCCTCACACTCATGTAAATCTCACACTTGTAAATTCTCACACTCTTGAAAATTCTCACATTTCTTGTCAATTCGCACGCACTTCTTGTTAAATTGCAAATTCTTACACTTCTTTGTCACACATTTTAAGGATTTAAATGATTACCAAGAGTTTATCTAGTCGGCCGCGTCCGCGTTTTCACAAAAATTTAACAACACGTGTTCACGAAAAGAATGCATTTCCGAAAGTCTCACTGAGAAAAATGATTGGTTCGGACAACAAAACGTTTAGTTGCTATAGAAGCAACAAAAATTTTTGGTTGTACCAACCAAATCTTGGTTCTTTCAACAAACCTGTTGTTGGTACAACTAAAAATTTTTGTTGCAACCAAAAATTGTTTGGTTGTGCCAACAACAGGTTTGTTGAAAGAACCAAGATTTGGTTGGCACAACCAAAAATTTTTGTTGCTTCTATAGCAACCAAACGTTTTGTTGTCCGAACCAAACATTTTTCTCAGTGCTTCTTCTTCTGCGCAATTGCGTGGCGTATTATAATAATGTGTATTATAAGAAACTCTTTCTTTGATTCAAAGAAATAATTTGTTTGTTTCAAATTACTGACTCTAAAGAAATTATTTCTTTCATGTAAACTAATAACTTTTTTGAATCAAAAAAATTTTGTTTTAAACCAAAAAAATCATTTAAACAAATAGTTTCTTTAAGTGACAGAAACTACATGACGTCATTTATTAAAATCAAAGAAATTTTCTTTTAATTAAAAAATATTTGTGTGTTGAATCAAAACAACGTAGTCAAACAAATGTTTTCTTTAATTTAATAAGAACTTTTTTCTGGGTGTATATACAAACTCTTCTAATTCCGTAAAAAAAGGAATTTTTCGGACCGAATTCTTTGCATATATTATCTAAGTAATATCCGAAAATCAATATAATATTATGAAACCCAAAATTCCGATCGATATAACAGTACATTTGATGTGATATAACAGTACATTAATAGATAAAATTTACTGTCTACATAAAATTCACTGGAGGAATTATATTATTTCCCATTAGCATTCTTTTCTGATTCGGCAGCACGTACAGAATAAAATTAAAATTAAAATTAAAATTACACCCGAAAGTTTTACCCATAATCTCGCCTCTGTTGGAAATCATCTTTCCGATAAAATTTTTCGATAAAAATACGTAATTGAAGGCGATGATTCCTGGGAGGATAGAAATTTCGTAAACTCGTAAACTCTGATAAGTTTGAGCTCTGAAAGCGCCGCTGCGACCATCAGTATAATCGTGAAGATTCCACTTAGATAAGTGCATTCATTAGGAACCTTTAATTCGCTCGATTAATTAACCAGGCCGGCACTCTAAAGTGCAATCATCCCGTCTCATCTTAAATCTTCTTTTATCAATTTTTTAACACTTGTAAAGTAAAAGTTATTTGCAATAGAATTGCAAATTCCAAATTGCAAGTTGCTAGCAGGGAGAGAAAAAATGGTAAGTATTTAATCGAACTGAAAATCGATTGAACTAAATGCTAATTAAACCAAAACAAATGAATGCTAATTCATCATTTTTTTGGGTATTGTCCTTCGATTTAATTGATATTCAGTTTGATTGAATACCAACCAGAAAAAAATTATCGAGGTTATTTGTTGTGTGTTCAATCATAATCTCGATAATTGAATTGGTACTTTTTTTTTGTCAAAAGATATGAAAGTAATTTCTAAATTTACTACGAAAAAATGGTTTCTTTTATAGAAAGTTATTTTCTTTTAATATATTTTAATTTTTTAATTTCCATTAAATTATTTTCTTAATTTGCAAAGTCTATTCAAATCTCGAAAAAGACTTTAGAAAACTAAAAACTCAATTATAAACAAGCCAAGCGCAACTTATCCTCATTGATCCTCCCTTTTGGAACCTATATTTTGGGTCTTATTTTTTGAGTCATAAAAAATGGGCTTTATTATTTAGTGCTATATTTTTGGTCATATAATTCAGTCTTATATTTGCATTCAAAATTTCGGGTTCTACTCGTGAGCCTTATTTTTTGGTCTTTGTTTTTGGATCTAATTTTGCACTTTATGTATATATTTTGGGCCATATATCTAGGTTTTATATTATGGGTCTTACTTTGGGAACATAATTTTGGGCCTTATATTTAAAGTCTTTTTAGTTCTAGAAATGGACTTTTTTAGTCATATAATTCGCATTACTAAAACTCACATCTTATTTTTTGTGGTATATCTGAGTTTTGAATTTACAGTCTTGTTTTTGGGCCCTATACATGGGCTGAATTTTTTGGGTCTCATATTTGACCTCTATATTTTGCGTCTGATATTTTAACTCATATGTGTCTTACTTTTGAGTCCTACATTCGCCGAGTCTAATTATGGGCCTTATGTGTTAATTTGGGCCTTTTTGAACTTTTTAGGGTCAAAATTTGGAACTTATATTTTGGGTCAAATATCCGGGTTTTATATGACAAGTCTTATTTAAGGGAAGAGTTAACTGCTTTGGGCCTTATATTAAGTATTTTTGGGCCGTACATGAGCTTTAATCTTTAACTTATATATTTTGGGTCCGACTTTAGGTCTTTAATTTTAACTGCTATGGGTTTTATTTTTGAGTCTGATTTTGGGCCTTATATTTTCAATCCCGCAAAGTTGGCTTCATTATTATTGTTTATTATTTATTACTAACCGAAAGACTGTATTGTATTTTGGGCCTTATTTTGTCTTATATACCTACCTTATATTTAGTCATATTTTTATTTTGTACACGTGGGCCTTATTTTTGGACTTATTTTTGAGGTTTGGATTTTGTACCTTATATTTTTGGTCCTATATTTTGGGTCAAATATCCGGATCTTATATTTGGCTCCGATATTTTGTATCTGATATTGGGCCTTATATTTTGAGTCCTATATTTTGGATTTGCAGTTTTTAAACAATTTTTTAACAGTTTTTAATGCGGCCCTGACTCAACAGATCAGAGGTCACGGTGTGCTGCTCTTCATATAGTTTTCTTTTGAGAAATTAAGGGCTATTTACATAAGTGGCCGATGGGTGTGTTTCGAAACGCTCACCGTTCACGTTTAGGATAATGCATAATATGAGGTCATTATGCATCTGTATGTAAGGGGCACAAGTGTGGGGAGTGTGGTGGGGCGAAAACTGAAAAGGTACACTAAAATACCTCTGGGGTGGCCACATACTAACTCTTTCAAATACGACAATTGAAAAACTGATCACGTGTCTTGAAAGTATTCATGGAATGCCGAGGGCCTAGCCCTCTAAGAGGGCACGAGCTTCAACCATAAAACTATAGTATAGAAACTTCAATGTCGAAAATTTTCATTCTAAAATTAACATCTCATTTTTATTTAGTGGAAAATCTTTTGAAATATCATATTTTGGGCCTTATATTTTATTGCTATTTTTTTGGTCCTACAAATGAGTTTTTGTTTTGTGGATCTTAAATTTTGGGCCATATATTTTCAAAATTTTTTGGATCCAATAAAGGGATTTATTTTTGGGGCCTTATTTATGGCTCTTATATTTTGGGTCCGATTTAGTACTATATTTTAAGTTCTATTTATGGGTCTTATATTTGAGTCCTATATATTGGGCTTTATATTTGAGTCTGATTTTTTAAGTCCCGTATTTTTGTGGGATTTATACTTATTTTAGGTCCTATATTTTCGGTCCCACATCTGTTCCTGGTTAAAGAATCTATAGCTTAAAGTAAAAAGCAAAATACGAGATTAAATAAGTTTCAGTACAATTCTGGTACAATAGAAAATATCGAAATTGCAATCTCTACTTTTAAAATTCCTCCACTTTGAAGTCACAAAGGAGGGAATAGAACTCTGGGTGGTCGATGTGGAGGGGCCCAAGGAGGGGTCGAAAGATTATACGAGAAAAAAAATGTTGCTATGTTGAGTCTGCGTTCTCAGTTGTAAGATGTAAGATGTTAGATGTAAGATTTAATTGTAACATGTTAGGTCACCCGGTATAGTGATCAGTGGGTAATGATCACAATGCATAGCCTCAACCCTCTGGGTTGAATACTGGACACGTGAGGGATCACTATAATGGATCTTTTTACATTCCTCGAGAAACAGGTCCTACTGTTCCAGATTCTCGATCAACAACTACTCACTAGAGAACTCTTTACTCACTTTTCAATTCTAAACTTATTCTCATTCAATTCCAGGCTTATTCTATTTTCGTTCTATTTCCATTCTATTTTTGTTTTTTTTTTTTAGAAAAAAAAAAAGATATTAAAAATGTAAAGTAACTTGTTTTTTGAGGATGAGAATCCCTGAGAGAATGGTCCAGTGGACGTGAGATCTTCAGATAAGAGATTACCGCGATGGATTCTTAAACGTTAAAGGGGAATTTGAGTGTCCCGGCTAACTGCATATTTGATTATTTGACTTTACGAAACCCCCCGCAAGCTCGCTTACTTCTTTATTTATTTTTGTTTGACGAGAAAAATGAAGAGAGAAAAATAAGAGGAGGCAGAATTTATTAATGATGGTCGGATCAGTGAGTAATAAATGATTCCCGATTATACTATGCGAAGGAAAAACTCTGCACGCGACGAAATTGTTTGATCATTTTTTATATAAGAACTGCGTAAACCATCGCGTCGCTTGCGAGAAATGTCAAGTCCAGTTTCGTACGTCGTCGGATAAAAAGATTAAGAATCTGGAAGACGTTTACCCTACTCTATTTCTGAGAAATTAATTATATGGAATAATAATAATAATAATAATAATAATAATAATAATAATAATAATAATAATA
>CAJFCP010025665.1:22282-43072 GCA_904066005.1 Synergus itoensis
GGTATATTATTATTATTATTATTATTATATTATAATTTTCTTTTTCTGTGTATTATGGGAATTTCAAGAGATTTCGAAGAATACCAGGGATTTGAAGATATGTATTGTACATTCAAAAATAAAATCTTTCTTCTCATTTAAAAGACTTCTTGGCTGATTTTTGTTCTTGAGCTAAATCTGAATTAGTGAAAAGTCGGTCACTAATTTACTTAAGTGGAAAATTCTACTAATTGTTAGTCATTTTATGACTAAAACTTTAGTGAAAAGTTCAAAACTACTAAATGAAATAATGAAATACAACTAATAATTAGTAAAAATTTTCACTAAAGTGAATTAGTGACCGACTTTTCACTAATTCAGTTTTAGAGAGATATAAAATGTGAATAATTACTGATTTCAAATTTTAACTTTTTCTCTCAAAAATTAAATTCGTGTTAATGGAATGCAAAAGCTTTTATGTAAGATAAAATAACTTGTTTACAGAAAGGTTAATACCTCTTCTGTTTTCCTGGGACTTCAGATTGTTTATAGAAAGAAAGTATTTTAAACAAGAAGAAGAACAGAAACGATAACAGAAATTTCTATTTAAAATGTAGGAGTATGTATGCATTATAAATTTGATGACAGAATAATTTAAGCATCTGTGCAAAAAAATGAATTTTTTTAAAAAACTTTGTAAAATATTTTTATGATAAAATGAAACCGATATTATTCATGCAAGATAAATATTTATCTGAACGTGAACTATTTTCAAATTTATGACTGTTTTATTATAGAGATTCAATAAAAAATGGAAACTGTTAAAAATATAGTATTTCTTTTTTACCGAAATAAATTACGTACTTGCTTTTTTTCTCTTTCTTCTTGGTAGTAATTGGAATATATTTTTCATTACTGATTTATTACTGCTGATTTATGATCACTTACCTAGAACAAAATTAAAAATTTTTATTATTAGTTTTGTATTCAAAGATTAACGTTTAGTTACTTTTTAAGAATGGGTTTAAAATTGGGGGGGGGGGGGGTTAAACTATGGGTTTAAACTCATATCTTTACTTTTCAAAAAGTACATATATGGAATAGAGTGAAAATCCGATCATGGTTTAGGGAGCTTTTGCGGTTTAGTAACCACATTGTTAGCATCCATCTTAACCGCATGTTCAGAACTCGAGAGCTGGAGAAATAACTACATATGTATTATTATATGAGTTTAAAAAAAGAATAAAATAAGAGAAATAATGTGACCTCAATGGGATATGGATTTCGACTAGCATTTATTAATGTACTGATAAATAAAGGTATTAAAAATATAGAAGTTCAGTGAAATATATTTTCTAAAATAATATTACATAATAGGTACAGTGTTCACCAGGAACAAGAATTAAATTACTTCCAATAAGCTAAAGAATTTACAGAAACTCTACGAAATTACCTGAAATCATAAAGTATGATAAAATCCTCTAAAACCTTTCGAAATTCCTTAAAATCCCATCTGCTCAAGAGCTGTTAGTCCACTCTTCAATATTTCTTAAGAAACCCCGTTCCTTTAGAAAGAACATTTTCAAAAATATAAAAATTCGTTTTTTTTCAGTGTGTAATAATAAAATAAAATTTATTATATCAGGGTCAGAAGATTCTATTTTTTCATTTCCCTGACAGAAAAGTATAAATATTGGGTTGAAGTTTCATACGTATAGTCTGACGAATTTTTTTTTAATTTCCAATAATTTTTACAAAAAGAAATATTTAAAAAGTAATTTATAACATTTCCTATAAATTTTAAAGCAGTTCAGGCGATAAAAAACTACTTAGAAGCCTTCTGAACCCTCCCATGTAGAAATCGCCCCATTTGTCCCTATGGTAGTCAGGTCCTTGCTAGAACAACTGGAATAGTAAATTCTAGTCTTTCCATTCTTTGTGAATAGAAAATCTATGCACGTCTAGTTAGGCCCCAATCTTATATTTTAACCAGGTTTTAGTTGGGCCCTGATTCGAATAAAAGAACAAAGAAATTCTAGTCAGGAACTGTTCGGGTCTTAGCCAGTATGGCCCATTTTACTGAAATATTTCCAATTCTCACAAAAAACATAGTTAAAAATAAAATTGTAAGAGTGAAAAAAAAACTGTGCTATTACTATGTTTATAATAGTTTTATAATGTAAAAAATACACCAACTTTGCTTTTGACATTTAAGAATTTTTTATTCTTTATTAATTTGAATTTTGGTACTTTACAGATGGTAAATAACCATAATATTATAATAGAAAGAGTCTAGACGGGGCCCTACCTAAATCTCGTTAGGGCCTGCTCAGAAGTTCTAATTAGAACCTGGATAAAACAGCGTTACAGAACTAGTCAGGCCCTTTCCATTTTTCCCGACCAGCGCCCGACTAGAAATAGGGAAAACTAGCCAGGGCCCTACTAAACCCCGATCGGAATTTCTATATGGGCTTGTAACCTCATTTCCGAACAAACACATTAACATTTTTATTAGAAACGAAAAAAATTTCCATTTCTCGTCTGATGATGCTAACGAAAGTTAGTATTTCAAGAAATCAGAAAAATATTATTAATCCTATTTTAAACTTGCGGAAGTCTACTGAAATAGGGAAAAACTAACTCTACCGTTGCGTTTCCCGAAGTTGCATTAAAAATTTACAATAAAAATGAAAAAAATTCTCATTTCTCGTCTGATTCTAACGAAAGTTAATATTCCAAGGAATCAGAAAAATATTATTAATCCTATTTTAAACTTGCGGAAGTCTACTGAAATTGGGGAAAACTAACCCTACCACTGCGTTTCCCAAAGTTACATTAAAAATTTATACAATAGAAATGAAAAAAATTCCCATTTCTAGTCTGATGCTACCGAAAGTTAGTATTCCAAGGAATCAGAAAAATATTATTAATTCTATTTTAGACTTGAGGAAGTCTACTGAAATTGGATGGGGAAAACAAACCCTACCGTTGCGTTTCCCAAAGTTACATTAAAAATTTACAATAGAAATGCAAAAAATTCCCATTTCTCTCCTGGTATTAACGAAAATTAGTATTCCAAGGAATCAGAAAAATATTATTAATCCTATTTTAGACTTGCGGAAGTCTACTGAAATTGGGGGAAACTAACCCTACCACTGCGTTTCCCAAAGTTATGTTATAAATTTGCAATAGAAACGAAAAGAATTCCCATTTCTCTCCTGGTGCTAACGCAAGTTAGTATTCCAAAGATTCAGAAAAATATTATTATTCCAATTTTCGAGATGTGGATAACTATTAAATTTGTAGAAACTTAACACTGAAACAGTGTCACCGAACTATAGATTTAAAATTTAAAATAGAAACGAAAAGAATTCCCCTTTCTTTTCTAGTGCTAACGAAAATTAGTATTCTAAGGAATAAGAAAAATGTTATCAATCCAATTTTATAATTGCGGATGACCATTGAAATTGAGGAAAACTAACCCCACCACTACGTGTCCCAAAGTTACATTAAAAATTTACAATATAAACAAAAAAAATTCCCATTTTTCTTTTGGTGATAACGAAAATTAGTATTCCAAAGAATCAGAAAAATGTATGAGTCCAATTTTAGAATTTTATGTTATTAATGATAAGGATTGTTTTCTCGAATTTGGTTTTTTGGTATTTTAAGAACTCAAAAATAGCCCGAAATTCAGGTATGATTGGATTTTAAAATTTTAATGATTTTATACACTGGAGGTGCTAGCTGCTCGAGCAGTCAGCAACTCCACCCTTTGTATTTTCTGTGATAGGGGTTGCTTTTTCGAAATTTGTTTTCGGGTACTTCCAGAGCCCGAAAATAGCCCGAAATTCTTGTGTGTAGTTTGTTTTCTCAAAAAAATTATTTTTTAAAATTGAGGGTAGGTTATCAATGATAAGGGTTGTTTTCTCGAATTTGGTTTTTTGGTATTTCAAGAGCCCGAAAATAACCCGAAAATCAGGTATGATTGAATTTTAAAATTTTAATGATTTTATGTACTGGAGGTGCTAGCTGCTCGAGCAGTCAGCACCTCCACCCAAATTTGTGTTTTTTGTGATAGGGGTTGCTTTTTCGAAATTTGTTTTCGGGTATTTCTAGAGCCCGAAAATAACCCGAAATTCTTATCTAGTTAGTTTTGTCGAAAAATTATTTTTTAAAATTGAGGATAGGTTATCAATGATAAGGGTTGTTTTCTCGAATTTGGTTTTTTGGTATTTCAAGAGCCCGAAAATAACCCGAAATTCAGGTATGATTGAATTTTAAAATTTTCATGATTTTATGTACTGGAGGTGCTAGCTGCTCGGGCAGTCAGCACCTCCACCCAAATTTGTATTTTCTGAGAAAAATAAAAAAGCCCAAAGATCGGCATTACCGCCCAAAATTAGCACGAAAATAGCCCAAAATTATGGCATAAAAGAAATATTGAAATTCTTTTGTGGAGGTGCTAGCGGAACGGACGTTCGTTATATAAAAAAATTTCCGGCAGTCAAATATCGAATCTGGTCCAGATTTGGCTTTGTCTCGTGTCTATACCGTCTAATCTAAAATTCCAAACTGTCTAGTCTGGCTCTAAAATCAGCTCTAAACGATTCCCAAATTTGAATCGTTCCACCCGCTCCGATTAGTGTTCATTTCCTAGAAACAGTACTAATCAGTTCAAAGCCTGTATAGGGAAAAAGAGAGAAAAAGAAGTAAGGAACTAATAGTGATGTCCATGACCGCGCTCTTCTATGAAAGCCGGGATTGGATCAAGAGATCAGTAGCTCGATGGAGGAACGCGAGACCTTGTCAAGTAAACTGGTAAAGTAGCAAAGGAAGGAAGAATAAACGAGGACCAGAATATCGGAAAAGAGAACGACAAACGCAAACCCACAAAGCACAGAGGGACAGACTCAGCTCACAGAGAGAAAGAGAAAGTAATCTGCGAAGTCTCTCTCGGTCAGCATGGCAAGACCGAGACCAAGAGGTAGAGCTTGTCTGGAGAGAAGAGTTTAGTCGAGACAGGAAGAGACAGGAAGAGTCGAGGAACCAGACAGGAAGAGAGAAGCTGATCGGTGTCAGCGCAAGAGCAATGAAGAAGCAAGCAGCAAACGAGCAACAGAGTGCAACGTTTGAGGCCTTCGAGGCACCAGGAGAACATAAGCTGGGAAAACGTCGCTGACAAAGTGGACTCTATCCACATGGTAAAGACTGAAGAGTAAAAGAGACGTGCATAGAGACTCGATTCATAGAAGGTGGAAACGAGAGAGACTGGGTGAGAGAAAAGGACAAGGGAGGAGAAAAAGAGAGCCGTAGAAGGACGGAGAAAAAGATGAAGAGGGAGAATGAGGTAACGCGAGAGAGAAGGAGAGAAAGAGAGGGGATGAGAATGATAATAGGAGACAAGGTGGTTGAACGGAATACGAAGTTCTATTTTTTTTTTTTAATTTTCATCAGAGAAGGTATAATTATATTTGTGTAAACCTTGACCTACCCGTTTTTGTCAATAGATTTTTGGTTTGTCTGCACTATAACTTTTGGAAGAATTAACAGATTGGATTGGCCTTTGGTATACTGTTTTAGTGTCCTATAATGATGGTCAAGTTCGTTAGCCAGTCATTTTGGATAAAAATTCAAAAAGTTAGAGTATTTTGAAAAATTTTGAGACGACTTTTTTAAATTTACAAATTATGTGTACGGACATTTGTAGTACTCATCAGAAAGTCGAACAATTTATCCTTATGACTTTTATCGATTAAAAAGAATTATCAGACATAACATTTGGAAAATAAAGAAAAATGAAAATAATGTTTTTCTAAAACCCAACTTTTCGTCCACAAAAATAAATATTTCACCATGAAACTTTGGAAAATGATAGAGAACAATGTGAATAAAGTTTCGAACGGTCATTGAACGATCCAAAAAAATTTTTAATTTTTAATAACTTCTTTCGCTAATATTACTTCAGGAACCTCAAAAACACGTTCTATGGAGGAAACTCCCACACTTTTGAATTCTAAGGGTGAGAAAAAACCCTTAATGTACTTTAAGGTTGGACTAGGTACTAAAGATAATTTTCCACGTCGAGAAATTTTTATATAGTTATTAATTATAGGGTCGTTTTCTCGATTTAAGTTATTTTTCGTAAGGGGTGGTTTTTGGGGGTGGTCGAAAATTTTGATTTAATTGTAGGATTTCTTCGGATTACGACTTTTAAAGGCTTGAACAATTTTTTCTCTAAATAATTGTTAATTATAACGATTTTAAAATTGCATATGCGTTGAAGTACGTTAAGGGTTGTTTCTCACCCTTAGAAGTAAAAAGTGTAGGATTTTTCTCCATGGAAAGGTGTTTTTGAGGTCCCTAAAGTAATATTAGCGAAAGAAATTTTAAAAAATTAAAAATTTTTTAAATCGTTCAATGAACGTTCGAAACTTTATTTACATGAGAACATTAAAACGGACCGTTATTGACTCTTTTTATCTCGTAAAATTAAAAAAAAATTTCGTCTTGCTAAATTCGATTGACTCTTCGAAAAAGTATCACATTCCCTTAAGCCAAACAACGCACGATACGAAAAAAATTCAAGCGTTGCTTTTTGAACACGCCCTATAAGATTGTCTTATACAATTTTGAGTTTTACGAAGACCTTTAAACTTTCCTTTGAATATTTTTCGGTAGGAGGCATAGTTTGTTTTCTAAGTATGGAAAATGGTTTTGGAATATTTTTAATTTAATTTTTGAGCCGAACAACGCGAGATAAGAACGAAAGTCAAAAGACTATATAATTGGTGATTTTAAAAGGTCAAATAAAATCGCTGTTAAACATTTTTTTAAAGGACCAATTGTAAATAATCAAGATAATTCTTTTAATCGTCTTTTTAACTATTTATTTGCAGATTATTTAGATCAGATTTGCATCTTCCAAATCACCTGCAATCACTGAAAATCATTATTAATCTCTTCGAATCAGTTTAATTCACTGTAAATCATTTAAATCCCCTGAAATCATTTAAAATGACTCAAAAAGCTCCTAAAATCACTAAAAATCACTTGAAAAGACTTGGAAATCACTCAAATCACCTAAATTTTTCGTATTTATTCTTTAAAAATTGGACTTCAAAATGTAGACTTGCAGAAAGTGTGCCGAGTTAAATATAATTTTAGGCCCTGGGAAGAGAGATAACGAGAATAAGCGAGGAAGGCAAGTAGAGATAACGAGGAAAAGAAAGAGAGGAAAAGATAGAGAGAAGGGTAGAGAAAGAAGAGATAAAAGAGAGTAGGAGAAAAAGAGCAAAAGTGGAAGCAACAGGTTGTCTGTCTGGCGTGCCATACATTCAGTGCATATATATATATACATCAGAAGAAAATACAAGGAATGTTTTTCCGGCATGGTACAAAATTACTAGATTCGTGCTTATAGATGTAAATTCGTGCTTATAGATTCGTGTTTATAGATTTGTCAAAATTTAAGTTTAATTTAAAATTAACTACCTCATCTGTGTTCTTTATTTGAAATTTCTTGAATTCACCTGACTTTTTTTTCAATTTAAATAATTTTATTTATTGTGTGTCACTTTTAATCAAGTTTTATCATACACGCATTTGCTAAATGTGTAATAATTATCAGGTGCTACCAGAAAAGCATATTTATTATTATAAATCAAAAAGCAGGCGCTAGATGACAATATGAGATTATTTGTTTGACAATTTTTAGATGTTATATGTATTGCATATGCCTGAGAACTGTTATTAAAAAAAAAAACATGTCAAATATGTTTGGAATCTACAAACTGATGATTTTTCTGAGTGTTGCCTTGTTTTGTTATCATTTTTAACTCTCCATACCTAATTTACAAAATAAAAGTGTTTTTCATTACATAGAAATAGTATCAGTAAAAATCCTATTAAAAATGTTTTTCAGGACTTTCATAAATACAGGGACAACAAAAATTATGAAATTGACGTTCAAAAAATGGAATTATTCATAAATCTCAATGTCTTCTTATGAAGGTATATTTTTTCAGTGAGAGTATCATCTGAATTAACACGAGCTATTAATTACTTTAAGTTAATTTTCATCATACTGATTCAGTTAGCTTCTAAATAGTTTTCTAAAAATAATTTTAGAAATAATACAAGAAAAGTAAATATTATAAAATTTTCATGATTTCAGAGAGACTTTATAGTTAAGCAACATCTTTAAATGAAAACGAAGATTTTCGAAAAACATTAAGTATAATGAGGGAGACACAGAATGGTACAAAATCGCTTCAGCAATTTACTACGGGTCTTTCTCGGGTCTTTCAAAATTCCGGAAATAGTATTTATATAGCAAATATTTAACATTCTGTAGAAATTAGTTGTTTAAGAGTAATTCTTAATAGATATCCGACAACGACATTTACTGTATTGTTTCACTTGAAATAAATAAAATAAATAATAATAATTTTACTTAAAATAAATAAATAAATTGTATTGTTTCATTTTATTATGTACTTTATTTTTTTACGTACTTTTACTTTCATTTGCTTTATTATTTCATTTCATATTATTTTATTATTTCATTTTTATTTATTATTATTATTACATGTATCTGTATTATTTCTAAAGAAGTAGATTTTTTATTTATGAGTAATTATCGTTTCATCCAAGTTAGAGAGTTTTTTACTTTCGCAATTTAATATACATATTGTGTATTACTTAAAATAAATATTTTTATAAATATTATTTCACTGAGATTAATTTACTAGGATATAGGATGTACATTGTACATAATGTACATTAGGGCGTATCGAAAAAAAAAAAAGTTGTTTGCGCGAAGTTCTAATAGCAATGAAAACCTTCTTTGGGGAGTCAAAAACACACCCCTAATGTTTCATTAAAAAAAAAAAAATTCCTTCTGTCTCCGCAACGCAGATATAGCTAAAAATGAAAAAAACAAAACACTTCTTCTAATTTAAAGAGTAAAAAATTTTTTTTGAAGATTTCAATTATCAATAAAAATACTTCAAAGCATGTAGATTGATACCTGTAAAGCAGTAATTTCATTAAAATATATTTTACCCCCCCTAATTGACTTTAAAGTTTCAAAAAATCGAAAAAAATCGATTTTTTGGCTATTTTCGTTGATTTTCGGTAAGTTTTAGGACTATTTAAATACATAATGTGTGATACATGTTAGTGCGAATATATTTGAAAGATAGTACAATCATTAGATATAAGGAATTTTGACATTAAAATAATTTTTATTGACTTTGAATAAAATGAAAATATTAAAAAGCGATATATTGCTCTTTATTTGGAAATAAAATTAATTTTCGTCTATAAATTCGTACATAAATTATCAGAAAAAGTATTTTGAAGCAATTTGATTTGTATAAACATGGCAAAAAAAAATTAAAATATTTTTTACTCTACCTAATTCCAAATTTACTTAGGTAGGGTAAAAAATTTTTGAATCATTTTTTACAAATCAAATTGCTTCAGACTACTTTTTCTGACAATTTATATTCGAATTTATAGAAGAAAATTAATTTTATTCCCAAATAAAGAGCAATATATCGCTTTTTAACATTTTCATGTCATTCAAAGTCAATAAAAATTATTTTAATGTCAAAATTCCTTATATCTGATGGTTGTAATATCTTTCAAATACATTCGCACTAACATGTATCACACATTATGTATTTAAATAGTCCTAAAACTTACCGAAAATCAACGAAAATAGCCAAAAAATCGATTTTTTTCGATTTTTTGAAACTTTAAAGTCAATTAAGGGGGGTAAAAAATATTTTAATGAAATTACTACTATACAGGTATCAATCTACATGCATTGAAGTATTTTTATTAATAATTGAAATCTTCAAAAAAAATTTTTTACTCTTTTAATTAGAAGAAGTGTTTTGTTTTTTTTTCATTTTTAGCTATATCTGCGTTGCGGAGACAGAAGGAATTTTTTTTTTTTAATGAAACATTAGGGGTGTGTTTTTGACTCCCCAAAGAAGGTTTTCATTGCTATTAGAACTTCGCGCAAACAACTTTTTTTTTTCGATACGTCCTAATGTACATATATGTTTTATGTCCTTATGTGTCCCTGTGTAATGCTACCCCGTGAGATTTTATCACACCGAACTGTTTAGTTTTCAAGTTAGGGGGTCTTGGAACCCTAATTTTTCATCGACTCATTCCCTACCCTTCTCCTCGCCCTCTTGTCCTTCTTTTTTCTGCTTGGTGTCTTCCGATCTGAGATCTAAAAAACGAGGCGTCGACGAATCGGGGACTGTGATGATGCTGTGTTTTGTCTCGAGGGTAAATTCCAGACTAATCTCCCCCATTTGTTTTTAACTTCTGTGTTATGTTTTGCTTATTTTGATACAAGTAAAGCTTCTCCATTTTATTTATTGAAATTCGAGTAACGGCTCACAAGTTGAAGGGCCTGTACTTAAAATTTTAAAGGAAAGTTGATAATACACTCCATTCAAATGAATCAGTAGAATTTTACTATTTAATTGAGAATCAGTGACTGTTTACTGAAACTTTGAGAAATTAAAAATTTGAATAAATTTTAATCGGTGACAATTTTTATTAATTTTAGTTTATTATAGTGACTCATATCTAGTTAATTAGTCAATTTCACTGATTGTGAGTCAAATGTAGAGAGAAGGTAAATTTTAAGTAAGTTAAAAATCTTTAAAAAAACAAGGCCGGAGGACTTTGGGTTCATATTCGATCATAAAGTACACATGAAACAACCTGTAAGCGCACGTGCCTATAAAACATCACAATATAGTCGTTTGCCTTTGAGCACTCGAAGAGAACTTCATGCAGCGAATATAATAGTTTGCGAGAGAAAGAAAAGCTTGAAATTCCAGATCAATAAATTTCTCGCATATTGGATTTTCTTTGTGTATATTATATATATATGCATATTGCATACACTGTTAAAAATGTTTACAAAATTAATATACTTTTAATATACATTTTGTAAAGTCATTTGCATATAGGTACCGTAAATTAAATTTAATATATTACTATATGTTTTAGAATTAATATAAAACCATATTAAAATTAATATAGGGTATATTAATATTAATATAAGGTATATTAATATTAATATAAAGTATATTAATTTTAATATGGTTGTATATTAATTCTAAAACATAATGGTATATATTAAATTTAATTGATGGTATATGCAATGAATTTACTCACAGTATATTAAATTTTGAACAGTTTTTTTAACAGTGCATATAAAGTAAATCTAATAAATTTTGCCCCCGAAATTTTTGGGAAATTCCCGCATTTTCCCACTTATAAATATATTTATAAGCTACGGTCCTTCTTATGATAGAATGCATATGGGTAATTTGCTTATTGCAATACTACGCACTTGAATTGCAAAGAGTGCGCAAAAAAAATTAATATCAGTCATATCATCAGTAGCTATAATATTGTCATGAAAAAGGCTAAAAGGTAATATTTTTAATAAAAATAGTAATAAGTTTCAAAAGAGTTTTAGAATTTTCGTAAGATTTCGAGACATTTTTTAAAGAATTTCAAGAGATATTTAAAATTATTTCAGAAATTTAAGCGACTCAAAACGATTTAAAGGACTTTAAGGAAATTTTAAAGAATTCCCTTTATTTATTTTATTTTAAATAAAGGTTTTAAGATTTGTAGGAGACTTTAGAAAATTTAAAGTATTTTAAGAGACTTTAATCGATTTTAGCGAATTCTGAAAAAAAGATTTAAAATAATTTTAAGGAATTTAAAGGGATTTTTTAAAAAAATGAGAAGAGTTTAAGCAGGATTTTCAAGAAATTTCAAAGGATTTCTCAGAATTGAAGTGATTTTAAGGAATTATTAAGAATTTAACAGGATTTTAAAGTTTCTTTTTAAAGGATTTGAAAATAATTCAAAAGATTTCAAAATATTTAGATTTATTATTCGGAAATTTTGGGAAATTTTTCAATTGAACTTTGGCGCTTTATTTTTTATGTATTATTAGAGTAAAAAAAAAATATTAAAAAATTGCAAACCACAATTCTTTTATAAACAAAATGCTACTTATTCCACAAATGAATAAATAAAATAAAGATAACAATCGGTTAAATGGTGCGTTAAATATGATTCACGTGACTTTAATATCTTTTCTGTTCTACAATTTAAGGAGCGAATGAGCACTTGAGCAGGGTTAAAGCAGAACGAATTTGATAGGTCAGAACATCAGGGATTTTCTAGAAGCGTGTAATTTATTCTAAGATTAGGTGAGAATCCCATAAAAAGTCATTAGTCATACTTAGAACTGTGGATAATTCAGAAATTTAGGTAAATTATTCTGCCGGTTGAAACTCAAAGCTCAGAATGAGTAGATTTTCTTTATGAGATTTTCTTAATGAAAAGAAATTTTTCAAAGTCGGAAAACCACCGAAAAAACTTGAAATTTTTAAACCTGAAGTTTTTAAAGTCTCGGATGAGGAAGTCTGATTTCAATAATAACCATTTACAGGATGGCAACAAGATTCAATTTTTTAATTTCCCTGATATTTCCCTGACTTTTCCCTGATTTTTAGACAAATTTCCTTGACATAAAAGTTTCAAAATGCGAACAAATTTTCAGTAAAAATACTATTGAAATTTTAAAAAAATTTCGTATAATATCACTTTAAATCTTTTGAAATTTAAAATCACTTCACACCACTTGAAATTCGTAAAAATCTCTCTTTATGACAACCTTGGAAATCTCTTAAAATTCATTGAAATTTCTTGAAATTCCTAGAAAAATCTTAAAAATCCACGAAATCCCTTCATTAATATTTCATGAAAACCTTTAAATTTTCACTAATTGATGTAAAATTCCTCAAAATCATTTCAAATCCTTTAAATTCCACAAAAAACTTCAAAATCTTTTAAAATTCTTAAAAATCTTTTAAAATTTCCTACAATCCTTCAAAATTCCACAAAATCTTTTAAAAATCTCTTGAAATACTTCAAAATTCCACCAGGAACTTTAATATCTCTTACAATGCGTCAAAATCTCTTAAAATTATTGGAAATTTATTGAAATCCCTTAAAATTCGCTGAAATATTTTGAAATTCCTAGAAACATCTTTTAAATTCCTTAAAATTTCACTATAATTTTTAAAATCCTACAAAATGTCATAAATTCTTTAAAATCTATTAAAATTCCATGAAATCCTTTACAATTTCACAAAATCTTTTACGAATCATAAAAATCTCGTAAAATCCTTTAAAATTCAATAAGGAACTTTGAAATTCCCTAAAATACATTAAAATCTCTAAATAAAAATTCTTGGAAACAAAAACCTCACAAAATTCTTTAAAAATAAAAAGTAATTTTTGATATTTTTTTTTAATTCCACGAGGAACATTTAATATCTTTAAAATCATTTCAAAAATGTCAAAATTTCTTTAAATTTTTACAAGCTTCTTAAAATTCATTATAATTCCACGAGAAACTTTAAAATCTCTTAAAATACATAAAGATCTCTTAAAGTTCTTGAAAACCTTTTGAAATTCCATAAAATTCTACAAAATCTTTTATAAATCATAAAAATCTTGTGAGATTCTTTAAAATTTTAATCAAAACCCTTAAAATCACTGTTAAAAAATCAAAATTTCTTAAAGTTTTTACAAACTTTTTAAAATCCTTTTAACTTCCACAAGGAACTTTGAAATTCCTTAAAATTCCTTGAATTCCCTAAACTTTCTTAAAAATCTCTTAAAATTTCGTGAAGTCTTTTAAAATGCCACTAAATTTTTTTAATATTATACAAATCTCTTGTAATTCCTTCAAATGCCTAGAAACCTCTTAAAAAGCTTTTAAAGTTATGGAAAATCTCTTGAAATCATTAGAAACCCAAAGAATGCCTGGAAATTCTTTATGATCCTTCGAAATCATTGGAGAGTTTCTAAAATCTATTAAATAAACTATAAATTTATACGCAATACGACAAAAATAACATAATTAGCATAAATGTCAATTTCTATTTTCCCTGACAACAACTCGCGTTTCTCTGACATTTTCCTGACAAATTTTTTTTTCCCTGACTTCCCTGACATGTGGCTACCCTGCGATTTCCTTAAGCTCAAGGAATTAAAATAATAGTGAGCATTTCCCAAAGAAACGACAATGGTTGGCCATTGTCAATCCCTCCCTTGAAGAGCAATTAAACCTATAATTCGGCAAATCAGATGCAGACCGGAAATCATTTATTACGCTTACGACGATGTTTATCGTTTATCGGCAATCGAGCATTTCCTGTCGCCTCCTTGAGGCCATTTATATCGATCCTTCAGGTCTTAGGACGAAAACGAAACCGCTTTATAATTTATATGTAATGAGAGTTGAGAGTCGTGTGTATAAAGTTCGTTATAATAGTTACCATAGTTACTATAGTTACTGCAGTTACTAAAGTTACTACAGTTTAAATCGGATTTAATACTGCGTTAACCGGTTTGCGACCGTGAATTAAATGATCGCATACCGCGACTGTATTAAGGTCGTTACGCGTGGTGACCGACCAATTACATCGCGAGACCAACTCCAGTCAAACTTCTCTTCTCTTCACCAAGGGAGGAAGAGAGTAATGCACTCGGCTCTCTTATAAGTCTATATCCCACGATTCAGGCCCCATGGGGCATCGCGGGGTCAACACTTACAAGTCTTCTTGTAGATGTCGATGGAGACGACTTGGGATTGAGAATTGGGGATTGAGAATTGAGGGCTGAGGATTGAGAATTGAGACGTCACGGCGAGATTGGATTATATCGACATGTGGAAACATCTCCGACCGAATTCTTTCATGATAAGATCATAAATTCTAGCTAGATAGTTCACTTTACTTTTTATACATTTTATATAGCTTTTTTATGTCTCTAAAAATTTTCTTAGTCCATTCGTGTACCTACTTACTTCAACGTCAAGATAAGGCATGCAATATTTTATTGTACAATTCTGGAACTTTGAAAATGCACTTGATTTTTTCACGATAATAAAGGCATTTTTTAAAAGCATTTTCATGCTAAAAGTAGATAGAAATATAGACTGTTAAATTTTATTGCCGGGAGTCATTCATGTAAGTCTTCGATTTTCTCATTGTTCTTAAATTCTTGCGGCGTGACACGTTTGACGTTTTAAACGTCAAAAGTGAGATTTGATGCATGTGGTTGCAGAGTTTGTTTTTATAAGTAAATTATAATAAAATGATAGGAGTTATATTAAATACAATGAAATTTAATCGTGTCTGTCTGGCATTATTTAAAAACATCGTCATCAAAAACCTGGCGTCTTTTCGAATTAGGGCAATTTAGCTAAATTTTTGAAATCTTTAGGGGTGACTGGGGTGAGATCCACAAGAGATATGGGGTTGAAAGTTTTTGGGTGCCTGCTTGGCATTATTTAAAAACATCATCATCAAAAACCTGGCGTTTTTTCGAATTAGGGCAATTTAGCTAAATTTTTGAAATCTTTACGGGTGGCTGGGGTGAGATCCAGATGAGATATGGGGTTGAAAGTTTTTGAGTGTCTGTTTGGCATTATTTAAAAACATCGTTATCAAAAACCTGGCGTCTTTTTGAATTAGGGCAATTTAGCTAAATTTTTGAAATCGTTAGGGGTGACTGGGTTGAGATCCACATGAGATATGGGGTTGAAAGTTTTTGGGTACCTGCTTGGCATTATTTAAAAACATCGTCATCAAAAACCTGGCGTTTTTTCGAATTAGGGCAATTTAGCTACATTGCTTCCTCATAGAGGAAGCTTTGTAGTGGTGACAAAAATCCAGTTTCTAAAAAAAGGTTTTTTTGAACATATTTTAAGTGGGATATATGTAATATGATGTCCTGAAAAATTGTCGGGATGTGTGTGTGTGTGTGTGTGTGTGTGTGTGTGTGTGTGTGTGTGTCACACTTTTAACGATCCTGCAATATCTTTAGAATGCGTATAGATAAATTGATGAAATTTGGCATATTTTTTCCACTATTTACCAAGGTGAATTTTTTTACAATGGTTTACCAAAATATTAAATTTTACAAGTTTCGTGTTCTTTTATAATTTTCGTAAAATTCATTTTTTCACTATAACTTCTCAAATATTCAAAATTCAAAGTTGATGTAAGGAAAACGAAGATTCCTTTCATCGAGACGAATCGATTGACCTATATGATTAATGCATTTCATTAAAAAATAAGGATGTTATGGTTAATTGTATTTTCAAAAATTAATTTTTCAACTATAACTTTTCAAATAATCAAAATTTTGACCTGACGTAAGGAAATAAATATTCTTTGTGTCGAGATGAATCGATTGACCTGTATCATTAATGCATTTCATTGAGAAATAAGAAAGTTATAAAAAATTATTTTCTAAAAATTCAATTTTTCAACTATAATTTCTCAAATAATAAAAATTTAAAGCTGGTGTTAGGGAAATGAAGATTCAGTGTGTCCAGACGAATCGATTTACTAATAAGATTAATCCATTCATTCAAAAATAAGAAAGTTATGTTTTATTGTAAAATTCGAAAAAGAGTTTTTCGAATATAACTTTTCAAATAATCAAAATTTAATGCTGATGTAAAGAAAATTAAATACTTAATGCTTCCTCTATGAGGAAGCAAATCATATATTTGCTTACAGGAAGCAAAGTGCTCATTGAATGAACACAAAAGTTGATATAACTTGACAGTTAGTTTTTGAAATCTTTAGGGGTGGCTGGGGTGAGATCCAGATGAGATATGGGGTTGAAAGTTTTTGAGTGCCTGTTTGGCATTATGTAAAAACACCATCATCAAAAACCTGGCGTTTTTTCGAATTAGGACAATTTAGCTAAATTTTTGAAATTTTAGGGGTGGCTGGGGTGAGATCCACATGAGAAATGGGGTTAAAAGTTTTGGGGTGCCTGTTTGGCATTATTTAAAAATATCATTATCAAAAACCTGGCGTCTTTTTGAATTAGAGCAATTGCCCTGAATTTTCCAATATTTAGGGGTGACTGGGGTGAGTTCCTCATGGGACATGGGGTTGAAACTTTTTGAGTGCCTCTTTGGCGATAATTAAAAACATTTTCAGCAAAAACCTGGCGTACTTTCGAAATAGGGTGATTTTACTGAATTTTTATGTTCTTTAGGGGTGGATGGGGTGAGTTCCACATGCGCTGAGGGGTGGAAACTGTTTTAGGCAGTTATTAGGGTTATACGCAACTATTTTCTGCCATGAAATAGCAGCTTTTGCAAGTTTGAAAAAAAAAATATTTTTCATTATTCGTTATCGTTAGGAACTTCAGACTCATCAAATTCCATTGATTCTCAATGACTTCACGATTTTAATCAATCAAAAATCTACTGAAAATCAGTGAAAAGTCCTCGGAAAAGTCACTGATCCTCAGTGGATTTTCACTGAATGAAATCTTGAAAAGAGTCACTCTGAAAATCAATGAACTTGCACTGATTCAATTTCAGTGTAGAAACACGTATGAGAGTGTGTGTATCATTTTATACTGACAATGAGAGACAATGATTTTGATTACAAGTGTGAGTCGCCCAGGCGCTAATGAAAACATATTACTTTGTTGGGGAGTGATGGTTAATTTCATTGACGGCAAATGTCGCGCCGCCATTTATGCATATTTTATAACCACGACTCGCAATCAAAGACCGGCGTGCGACCACAATCAATCGAAACCCTCATGACCAGTGTTTGCTGTTTACTGGGAGTTACTGGTCAGCGTCTGTTCTGGTATGCCTTGTTCTCTGCTATAGTGCTTAACTGCTTAGTGCTTAACAAGGCATGCCACTCGTAAACGATCCTTATATATATACACCAACACCAGAGCAGACGAGACCAGACCTATGTACCATTTCTCCTTGCATTGTTTGATATGATCATCGTAATTATAAAAAGAGTCAGTCGAAGAAATAAATTAATCGAGAAACAAGGGGTTTCACCACTGAAGAGCACGAAAAAAAAGGCATATTTTGGGAATTTTTTTTGGCTAAACAAAATGGAATAATTGAAATTCTGTAAAAAGTGATTTTTAATATGAATCTTGAAGTACAAAAAAACGACCGAGTTGAGCAATTCAAAAACAAAATGGCGGCTCTGCAGCATTTCCCCGCTGGTGCGTTTTTTTCGCTTCGGTCCACGGCCGGAAACCTAGCTCCCGCAATTTTTGATATGGAACAAAAAACTAAACATTTTTTTATTCCATATTACAGTAGCAAGAGACGTACGTAGGGGTTTTCTGATAAACTGATTTTTCGTAAAATGGCTACCCTTTGAAGAAAAAGTTTGAAATTCGAACCAAAAAATCATCACAAAATTGTTTATAAATAAAAAAATATGCACAATTTCTAAAAACCCCTACGTACGTCGCTGGAGATAACGATTTAAAACGTACTGTAAAAATTTTGAATCGATCGGTAAAGATTTGTTCGAGCAGGGGCGGATCCAGAACATTTTTTCAGGGGGGGGCGATTTTAAAAATTTTTACGAGGGTGATGAATAATAAAGAAAGTAAAATCCTAGAATTCGAAAACGCAGGAGTTTTTACTTAACACACAGCGGTTCCGCCAATGGTTCGAGTTATGTTTCCGGCCAGCTCAAAAAATGTGGTTTTGAGAAAAACGCGTTTGAAGTTTTCCGTGCGGTCCTTTGTTGCTGGGGGGTTGTAAAATTTTTTGGTGTCTTTTGGCATTGCAATGAGTGATTTGGAGCAATAAAATTTTGACCCGGTGAATTATTCTTTTTTTTTTCATTTTCGTTTAGCGTAAACGATGCAAACTTTAATTTCGTTATATCTCAGAGGTCTTGCGGTAGAACTCGAAATTCAGACATTTAGACATTTTTCCGGCCTTTCATCCTTTAGTATATTATTTTTTAGACCCTCTGAATGACCTTTTACGATAAAAAAAATTTTTTCGATTTTTTGAAAATTCTACAGTGGTGTAACCCCTTAAAAGCGCACAACGAAGAGCCGCAGATTATTATACTTGTAACTGAAAAAATAACACATTATTAATAATCATGTGTGGAAAAATATCATGATTGGATTTTAAGTGATTTTAAGGGGTAACACCACTGTAAACGCTAAAAAAAACACGTTTCTTCAAGAATTTTTTTTTTGATGGAAGGAAAGGGAATACAATTATAATGATTTGGGAAGTTATTATTTATATATTGAACTAAAAAATTACAAATTTTCAATAAAAAATGTTACAAAATGGCAGCACTGGAGATATTTCCGTAATGTGTTTTTTCTTGGAGGAGCTCCGCGGCACGCAGCACACAGGGTGCAAAATTTAATGTGGAACAAAATAAAAAATTTTTTCTTAATCTACATGAGAATAGCTAGAGAAACACGTAGGGGATTTAAAAAATATTGATTTTTGTGTAATTGGCAAGCATTTGAAAAAAAAACTCATTTTTGGACCAAAAAAAACGGCACTTAATTGTTTATAACAATTGTTTAAATTAATTTATCGAAAATCCCCTACGTGTTTCTCTTTGAAATGTTATTATAAAGATGTCGGAAAAACCCCGATTAAAAATATTGAAAATTGTTTGAGTTATGCTGCGTGCCGATTTCAAAAAACGTGTTTTGAGAAAAACACGTTTAAAGTTTTGAGATATGTAATAAATACATTGCGGAGCACCCGGCATGCTCGATAAAAGGGCTCGAAATTTCAATGAAATCAATTTCGAACACGTATAAAACCTTTTGTCCTTTATTCTACAAGGTTCACAGAATTTTTTAAGCTAATAAAAAAAATCGATTTTTTTAATGGATTTTTTAATGAATTTTTTAATGGATTTCATTTTTAAAATAGTTGCATGGAATTGCATGCAAACATCTCAAGTTTGCAAGAGAGATATTCTGAATTTTGAAAGTTCCAAAGTTATCATAAAATTAGAAGCACCAAAGTTCGTGTTTCTAGATGTTAGTTTTGTTAAACTTTGAATTTGTAGATTTTGAATAAAGTTTACGTTCAGAGTTTGAATCATGAGAAATAAGAATAATGTCCAAACATCTTTGAAGCTTTAGGCGTTTTCGAAGTTGTACTCGGAATTGATATGAATGAAAATGAACTATGTATTTTAAGAAATTGCTCGAAGAATTGAGCAAAGCCAGTCAAAATCAGAATTGTTAAAAATTTCCTCTGCAAAATAATGAAACCTGAGACGCGCGATTATAGCTGCAGACTATAAGAATTGTTTCCGCACTATATATGTCATGCTCACGAAGGATCTCGACTTTCAAAGAATTCTTTTGAGCTTCTGCGGCACCCGCAAGTACTTCTTATATCCTTACATCATTGTATATTCCACGGCTTGATATCCCAGCCATAATATTTATGCTTTGAAGGTGGCGCCAAATCTCTCCGGGTGTCGCATAGCAGACTATTCGTGTGGAAGCAGATAGGAATTTGTAATGCCAAAATCATAATAAAAAAAATTGGATGACGATAACCAAAGGCAGAGCTGACAACAGGGTGTCTACTAAATTTTGCCCACGATATTCCCAGAAAATTCCCGGATAATTCCTGCTTATAAATATATAAGGTCCCGCTTACGATGCATATAGTGGATTGCGATATACGTAATTTGCTCATTGCAATACTACAATTTATTTAAAAACTACATTTTTATGTTTTTGCTTCCTCATAGAGGAAGCTTTGTAATCGTTACATTTTCCAATATTTTTAAAATGGTTTAATTAAACTTTCCTCACGTGATAAATGTTTAATACAATATTCTAATCAATTGTCCGGATGTATGTATGTATGTGTGT
>CAJFCP010025665.1:43172-74072 GCA_904066005.1 Synergus itoensis
TGTGTGTGTGTGTGTGTGTGTGTGTGTGTGTGTGTGTGTGTGTGTGTGTGTGTGTGGATGTCGCCATTTTTTGT
This sequence comes from Synergus itoensis, assembly GCA_904066005.1. Classification (NCBI taxonomy): domain Eukaryota; kingdom Metazoa; phylum Arthropoda; class Insecta; order Hymenoptera; family Cynipidae; genus Synergus; species Synergus itoensis. The sequence continues at coordinate 43,247 of CAJFCP010025665.1, forward strand.
CGCCCTATTAACTTAAAGACAGTTGTAGATAAATTGATGAAATTCGTAGGGTATATTGGCACCACCAATATCTCAAAACGTGCAAAAGGATTTTTTAAAATATTGAATTTTAAAATTTTTATGTAGATTTTGAATTTTTGTAAAATTGATTTTTCGATTATAACTTCTCAAATAATGAAAATTCAAAGCTTATGTAAAAAGAAAAGAAAGATTCCTTTCGTCGATACGAATCGATTGACCTGTATGATTAATGAATTTTATTGAATATTAAGGAAGTTATGCTTTTATTTGTAATTTTCAAAATTTTTAATTTTTCATATATTAGTTTAAATAAAAACACTAATCCTACAGGTCAATCGATTCGTCTCGACGCAAGGAATCTATGAATGATAAGGTCGAAAGATTATTTCTTTCGAGAAAAAAGAATTATATATATTTTTAAATATTTAAGAAAATCGTTAATGCTTCCTCTATGAGGAAGCAAATTCATTTGCAACATCATCATAATAAGGAAGAAAAGTGCTCAAAAAATGAGCACAAAAAATTCAAATATAGTTAAATGGAACACCCGAGATCGGATTCACAGCTAGTTTAACAATTTTTTTGAATTTCAATTTTATGTAAGAAAATAGAAGCGCACTTGAGTTACAAAAAATGCGTAAAAAATAAATTACTATATCAGTCATTCACAGTATCTATATTAAAACAGGCGAAAAGGTCATTTTTTAAATATAAATAGGTGAGAAATAGGTTTCAAAAGAGTTTCAGGGTTTTCGTAAGATTTCAAGACATTTTTAATCAGGGATTTAAAGAAATTTCCAGATTTCAAGATACTTTAAACGGTTTTAGATTAATTTCAAGGAATTTTTTAAGAATTCTAAGAAGTTTTAAGACTTTCAAGAGATTGCATAGAATTTCAGGACATTTTAATGATTTTAAAGAATTTAAAAGGATTTTAAAAGAAATGCAGAAGAATTTAATGATTTTCAAGAAATTTTACAGGATCTCAAGAAATTTCAAATGATTTGTAACAATTTCAAGGGATTTTTAAAGAATTCAGAACAGTTTCAGGATTTTCACAAGATTTCAAGAAATTAAAAGATTTTAACGGAGTTTAAAAAAATCTAAAGGACTTTAAGAGATTGTAGATGATTTTAAAAAACTTCAAAGGATTTCAAGAGATTTTACGCAACTTTACTCTCTAAACTTGAATGAGTAAAAATTTAGTAAAATTTCTCTGATTCCCTGTCAACTTCCACTGATTCTCAGTGACTCTTTTCTCACGATTTTATTCAGGGAAAAATCAATTGGAAATCAGTGAAAAGTCACTGAAATTTTCAGTAGTTTAGCGATGATTATTGAAAATTTCAACAATTATTGAATTATTTACAATTATTGAAAATTTGACTTTTCACTGATTAAAATCGAGAGAAAAGAGACACTGAGAATCAGTGAACTTCCACTGATTCAATTTTAGAGGGCAGGAATTCCAAGGAAATTTAGCGATTTAAAACGATTTAAAGAATTTTAAAGAATTTTAAGAGATTTTGAAGAGATTTGACTGGATTTCAAGGAATTTTTAAAGAATTCAAAAATGTTATAGGATTTGAAAGAGCGATTTCATAAAATTTCAGGGAATCTCTAGTGATCTTAAGGAATGTTAAGCGAGTTATATAAAAGTTATTTAAAAAGATTCGATTGAATTTGAAGGGATTTCAAGAGATTTCAAGAGATTAAAAAAAATTTTAATTTTAAGAATTCCTAAGAGATTTAAGAAACTTTAAAGAATTTTAAGAGATTTCAATCGATTTTAGCGAATTTTGAAATATTTCAAAAAATTTTAAGGGCATGTAATACTTTACCATAAGAGCAAATTAGTTATACCAATTATACGTTCATAATAATAAATATTTTTAGCTAATAAGAGTCAATATATAAACCTTCGTCTCATGTAGACGAAGGTTTATTGACTCTTATTAGCTAAAAATATTTATTATTATGAACGTATAATTGGTATAACTAATTTGCTCTTATGGTAAAGTATTACATGCCCTTAAATGATTTTAAAGAAATTAAAGGGATTTAAAAAAAATTCAGAACTCTCTCAATCTGAATTAGTAAGAAGTTACTAATGAAATAGTGCCGATTCGTTTACTAATTTAATTTAGTAAGCATTTTACTATCAATTAGTTAAAAACTACTAATTCATTCAGTAAGGCTCACTAATTGATTTAGTTACCTTTACTGAATGAATTAGTTGCTTTTTACTGTGAATTAGTAGTTTTTAATAAATTGATAGTAAAAATGCTTACTAAAGTGAATTAGTAAACGAATCGGCACTAATTCATTAGTAATTTCTTACTAATTCAGATTGAGAGAAGAGTTTAAGGATTTTCAAGAAATTTTACAGGATGCCTAAGAATTCAAGTGATTTTAAGGAATTACCAAGGATTTGGTGGGATTTTACAGTTTCTTTTTAAAGGATTTGAAAATAATTCAAAAGATTTCAAGAGGTTTAACAAAAGTTGCAAATTTCTAATAAAAATATTTAGATTGATTCCCAAGTGCGAATTGCCGGAGCTGAAAATCCGGCCCAGGCTTGGTCCAATTTCGGCAGCCGTAGATCGGCTAACATTATTGGGCCAATATCGGTATTTTAATCGGCCCAGTGTTGTCCCAGTACTGGCATTTTAAATTTGCCAAGATTTCCCCGAAGCTTGGCCCAGGAATGGCACTTTACTGGGCCGAAATTTGGTATTACTCCGGAAAATCATGTCGGAAGTAGAAAAGCCAGACTCTGGCCCAGCAATGGCACTTTACTGGGCCGGAAGTTGGTATTACTCCGGCAAATCATGTCGGAAGTAGAAAAGCCAGAGTCTGGCCCAACAATGGCACTTTACTGGGCCGAAATTTTGTATATTACTCCGGCAAATCATGTTGAAGTAGAAAAGCCAGAGTCTGGCCCAGTAATGGCACTTTACTGGGACAAAATTCTGTATATTACTCCGGCAAATCATGTTGGAGATTAACAAGTCAGAGTTCGTCCCAGTAACAGACCATCAAAGGGCCGAAAGTCGAAAAAAATTTGTAATTATTAAAGATATTAATTAATTAATATTAATATTAATTAATTAATATTTTTGCAAAATTTTGTCAAAAATTTTTATTCTGTCAATATTAAAATATCCTATACTATATCAATAAATACTACGGTTTTACGTTTCATAAAAGTGAACATTAAAAGTATGAAAAATCTAATACATTATATACATATTTTATTCATTGTTAACGCAAAAGCTTTTTTTAATGAAATTATTTTGAAATAATTTCTTATTTGTGTATGGTTGAGTGTATCGTGGAAAAAATGTTGGGACACCAACTCGTGAGTTAGGGTAATGGTTTAGGTTATTGACTTCCGTCCAATAGGTCGTGAGTTCGATTCCTCCCGCGCGTGTGCGAAATTTTATTTGTTATATAAGCGTTAAAATTTACAAATAACAATTAGTTATAAGTATATCCATAATATATCTACGAATAAATCATTTTCTTAATTAATAACATTTATTTTTATTTTTTATTGTAATTTCTGATTTCGGGCCAGTACTGACAGCCAGTGTTGGGCCGACAATAGCAGCCAAGCCTTGGCTGCCAAGTGAAGACCGGAGTTATCATTCCGTGGTTGGCGCGGTAATGGCAGCCGAGCTTTGGCAACATTTTTGCCGACGCTGGGCCAATTTTGGGCCGTATGTGATTTCGCACTTGGGTTATTCGGGAAAGTTTTTTCGAACCACTTCTCACATCAAAAATAAAATCCAGGACAATTTCCAGATTTCCTGTCAAATGTATTTAAATGTGTTAAAATGCAAAAACTTATGTGCTCCCATATAAACTTCTAAAATACATTAATTCTCTTATAAAAAGTTTCAAAGTACGAGAATATTTTAATTATATAATTGATTCAGAGTTCAGAGTATCGATTTCCTTTCAACGTGCCTGTCGATCGTCAGAGAGGCTTCGAAATGCAGACCATGATCGCATTATAAACGACTAGTCAATAAATCTCATCCCGAATAAATAACGTGATGTTTTCTACATTCTACCGCTTATAAATAATGAAGCCGTAGTTTCTATAAGCGTAGAAATATGTATGGCGTTTGTGGGACAACGAATGATGAGACGAGAATCAATTATTTCGATTAGAATGTCGACAAACGTGTTTTTCGTGATCTCAACTGATTGATTAATGTGGTGGAAAAATAGTATTATTATTATTATGCATTTTTAAATTTAATTTTGTCTTTGAACACACACACACACACACACACACTTATTTTACCGAGTTATGGAGAGAAAAATTTTTTTAATCGAAGTTTAAACATCCTAAAATTTCAACTGATCAAAGTTCGGACTTCCTAAAATTTTTTTGACCCACGTTTCAACTGAACGAAATTCGGATAACTTTCCCCCGTGCAGAAATTTTGATGGGGTTCTGACAGGGTCCTGGTCAGTTTTTCCCAACTCTGGTGTGGCCCTAACCAGCTTAACTGGCAAAGCCCACACAAGGCTTGTAACGTTTTGGCAGAATATTGCCCTACTTAAGGAAAACTGGCCAGGGCCTTGCCAGTTTACCCAAAAAAGGCCATAGTAAATACCACGCATAGGAAAAACTGGTCAATACTCCAAAAAATATTCTGCGGATTCATTATTTGCAATATATGATTATTAAACTATTTAATTTTATAAAAAGAAGTCCTATTACAAAAAGAGGTATTAATTATATGGAAACAATAAGCGATTTTAAGAAATTTTAGAAAAATTTCAAAATAGTTCACAGGAGGTTCAAGATTTTAGAGTATTAAATTTTTTTTTAAGTACATGAAAGGATTTTAAATGATATTTAAGAATTTTAAAGAATTTTTAAAAGATTTTAAGTGATTTTAAGGAATTTAAGGAGATTTCAAGACATTTTAAGTGATTCTAGAGAATTTAAAAGAATTTCCCAAAAATGTAAGGATTTTCCAGAGTTTTCACAAGATTTAAAAAATTGTAGGATATCGTAAAGAACTTTAAGAGATTTGAGTGAATTTTAAGAGATTTCAAGTGATTTTAAGGAATTTAAGATAGTTTCAAGAAATTTCAAGTGATTCTAGGGAATTTAAAAGGATTTTAAGTTATTTCCCAAGATTTCAAAGATATCGAGATTTCCTAAAGGATTTCAGGAGAATTTAAAGCGATATAAATAGATTTCAAGTTATTTTAAAGAATGTGTAAAGAATTCAGCAATTCAGGAGAGTACCAAGATTTTAAATTAATTTACACATTTTGTTAATTTTTTCAAAGGATTTTAAACGATATTGAAAATTTTTTAAAGATTGTAAAAGAACTTCCAAAAATATTAAAATATTTTTATCGAAAATGTAAATTTCGACTAGGGCCTCATCAGAACCCTATTTTAAATAGGGCTAATTGCGACAATTTCTGCACGGGCCATTTCAATATTTTCAACTTGCATTAAAATTTCCCGTGAATTTCCCAAAACTTCAATATGATTTTTCTTACAATTAGAAAAAATCGGAACCCCCCACTTTTACTTGAATATTTCAATTAATTATTATCTAAAGTCAAATGAATTTCCCTATTTATTTGCAGCCTCCGTTTAATGGAGATGATAAATTGCCAGTAGCAATCCAAACGAGCTGATTTAATCACGACACCTGCAAATATAGCTATCGTAGTAAGGAAGCTAGCAGAATCACTAACGTACATATCTTGATTGAATGGCTCTTCTGAACAAGGCAACTCAATGGGCTCTGTAATCAAATGTTGATTATGTTCATTTTCACTGATTAATTACATTTATGTTTAGCTCTCAATTACATATACTTTTATAAACGTTTCGTATACCTTTATAAATATATTTACATTTTTGGGACTTGTATTTTGGGTCTCATTTTGGTTCTTACACATTGGACCTTATATATTTTGAACCTATATTTTGGGCCTGATTTTCCGGTCTAATATTCTGTGCCTTATTTTGGGCTCTATTTTTAAATATAAATTTGTGTCTTACATTGCGGGCCTTTTTTAAGTTTTATAATAAATTTGGGTCCTATCTTATTGAGCCTTATTTTTTGGGGATTCTATTTTTAGGAAAAAAAAAATTCGATTTAATTGTGAGTTTCTAAAACCATCGGTTGAAACAAAATATTCAAGAATTTCACGTTTGCATACATTCCCGTGCAGAAATTCCCAAACCTGGCCCAGATCGGTGATGGAACGCAAAACCTGATCGGGCCCAGACCTAGCACGATCGAGCCAGATCTGGGCCCGGTCTGGTTCTGCGTTCCATCACCGATCTGAAATCATCCGATCTGGGCCCGACAGGGGCCACAGAAAAATTTCTACACGGGTTATTTCGATTCTACTCAAAAGTTTAAATGTCTCTTAGTCATTAATTTGATCAAATTCTACTTCTGAAATCTACTTTCGAATGATTGAAAGAAATTAGAATATTTGTAAAAGGATATTTATAAATTATCAGCTTTTACAAAAAAAATTTTATTAATTCAAAAGTGTTCCAAATATTAAAATTGCCTTCTATTATAATATATTCCTCTTATTAAAATTGCCTTCTATTAAAACTGCCTTATATTAAAACTGCTTTCTGCTAAAATTGCCTTCTATTAAAATATAGAACGAGTATTTCAATTCAACTCTCAAAAAAAAAAAAAAAAAAGAAAAGAATTGCGAAATCGGAAGACTTCAACCACATTTATGTTTTTCCACACGTGTTCGTCCTTTTTAATGGCGGGAAACGCATGATTTCGAAAATTGACTTGACTTAAAATAATCATCATCTGAAACTAGAGATTAGAGATACGCCCCTCTTTCCGGGAGCTCAGCAGGTCTCTTTGGGAAAAACTGGGCGTTTCATGGAAGAAACTGTTTCCGAAGTTGCGGAAATATAGGAGTAGGTGTAGGAGGAAGTAGGACGAACAAAGAAGGGGAGTGAGGACTACTCTGCTAAAGCAATTAATAATTTCATATTAAAATGCAGTTTACGGAACGGTCCAGCCTTCAGAGTGCTGCTTTCTACTAAACTCTAAAGCGTCGAGTAATTAAAAGAGACGAAAAAATCTTCCTTTGAAGCTGACTTCGTTTATCTCAGCACAGAATGTTCATTGAAGGGGATTTATTTTTTAAAAGATTTACATTTTTTATCCAATGTTTAATTAACGCTCAAGTTTTTAAAAAAATGTGAATAAAGTTGCGAACGTTCAAATGAACGAAATATTTTTTTCAAATTATATTTTATCCAGAAATATTGTACCAACTAAAAATAACAATCAGGATTACAAGTTTATTTCATTTTTATTATTTTCAATGTAAATGAATCAATATTTAAAAACTTTTTATAGTTACAAATACAATCAACGCAAAAATTCGTTCATTTGAACGTTCAGAACTTTTCAATCATTTAAAAACTCAGCTAAAGCAGGTCAGCTGCGTCACTTTTATAACAGTGATATTTCAATTAAAAATTTATGGCAGTGTGACCAATTAGATATGTCAGAATAATGTGTGGACATATAATCAGTTACACCCAAACAACGAACACACGCAAACAACACACATGAAAACAATGGATATTACACCATACACCTCGCCATACACAGAAACAATTGTTATCTAGTGACTATAATCTTTAATCTTCAGAAAGACTAGATTATTTTTCGTAACTGAAGCTGCCTATTAAGATATGCATAGTATATTTTAGTCATCATATCAAGACTGATAAATTAGAGTAGTTTGATTACTTGGAATGTAAATGTGAATTGTGAAGTAAGCTCGATTAATTTAGCTTAAAGAAAATTGTTACGTAATTGATTCGAGAGGCCTTGCGTCACTGAATATTCGGCAAACTTTTCGCTTCACAGCGATGAACTCTGACCTCGAGGACCGCTCTTCATTATGAACATACACGCGTGCTGATTAGACCAATGCTAACAAAGATAGAACTAAATATAACTGGCAGAGTTGTTCATGTCTGTCGGCTCTTTCAAAGGAACTGTCAACGGACAGGGACTCTTATTAAAGCATATGCTAATTGTCAACCCTGATCAGTGCTTCTCAACCTTGTCTATTTTTTTTTCATTTAGATTTTCGGGGTCGAGAATAATCACTATACGAAGTCAGGTACATCAAGCTTCAACTCAAGATTTAGGAATTAAAATGAATTTGGAGTGAATTTTAAACGAATTATTTATTGATGAGCCCGAACGCGCGCTCTAGCGCGCGGAAATGATTTTTATTTTTTTTTTAATTTTCCCGCGTCGCCTGTATTGACCAATAAGGAATCAGTCCACGCATTTCGAGATATTTCGATATTCGATGTGTATGATCTTTTTGAATAGGATTTTTAAATTTTCCCGCGTCGCCTGTATTGACCAATAAGGAATCAGTCCACGCATTTCGAGATATTTCGATATTCAATGTGTATGATCTTTTTAGAATAGGATTCTTGTTTGACGCATTTTTTAATAAAAAATGAAAAATTCTTTTAAGAATTGATCGATATTAGTAGTTTACTAAACCAGTTATCTTTTTAATTTTTGCCATTTTTCTCCGAACTTCAAATTGCTTTGTCTGCACGGAAAAAAGAAAATGGCTGAATTTGCCACTTAAAATAGTTAACATATGCGCTCTGAACGCAGTTTTCCTGGAATTAAGTAACTTTTACTATTTCAAATTGTAACTTTTGCAATGAAAAAACAGGGTTTGCAATTTTCTTAGCAAAAATTACAATTTTAAATAGTAAAACTTACTAAATTACTGGAAAAATGCGTTTAGAGCGCATGTTCACTATTTTAAATAGTAAATTCAGCCATTTTATTTTTTCCGTGTGTTCTGGATCATATGAGGTTGAGATGTAAGCCAAAGTTCGTGAAACCAGAATGTGATGCTCGAAAGTACAGAACATGTAGAATTATATATACGAGCACATGTGCATGATGCATATAATATTAACCCACCCATTCATATTCCGAAAAAAGAGATAACAATAATAATAAAAATCTATAGAGACTAAGTATCGCTTCACCAGACCTAAAAATATTCTTATTGCAATTAGAGAAAATATTAAATTCGAAACTTCAACTTTTCATACCGAAACAAGCACGCAGAAAAATGAATCTGTTAAAGTTACAGATTCAGATCTGTTGGACATTTCTGCTATTTTAACAGATAAAATCTGTTACTATGACAGATAAAATCTGTTAATCTTATTAAAACTCTATCTGTAAAATTTACAGAAATGCTTCTGTTAGAGTCATCTGTTAACTTAGCAGAAAGAATCTGTTATATTTACAGATGAAAATCTGCTGATTTGGAACGATGAAAATTTGTAAATTTAACAAAAGAAATCTGTAAATTTTACAGATTTAATTTGTAGAATTTAATATTTGTGTATGACTGAGTGCATTGGGGAAAAATGTGGGAGACACCATCTCGTGATTTAGGATAATGGTTAAGGTCGTGGACTATCGTCCCATAGGTCGTGCGTTCGATTCCGCCCAGCGTTGCGTGCGAAATTTTATTTGTTATATATGCGTTAAAATTTACAAATATCGAACGGCTATAAGTATATCCATACGAATAAACCATGTTCCTAATTAATAATTGTTTCTAAGGCATTTATTTTTATGTTTGAAAGTACAAAAAATCTGTTAATGTAAAATTTACAAATTTTATCTGTAGAATTTACAAATTTTATCTGTAGGATTTACAGATTTTATCTGTAGAATTTACAGATTTTATCTGTAGAATTTACAGATTTTTCTGTAGATTCAACAGATTTTATCTGTAAATTCAAAAGATTTGGGTAGCAAAAATTTTCTGTGGAATCTACAGAAATAATCTGCTGTCCCTATTCCAGCAGATTAAATCTGTAAATTCTACAGATTTTTATGTAGATTCAACAGATTTTTTTTCTGCGTGAGAGACAAATATAATTTAAAATAATTTCAAAGCCTTATATCAATAATTATAAGTATTTTCAAATATCCACGAAAATTCTCACGTTTTAAAACAAAACTCCCTAAACGTTTCATATTTATCGATCATTTTTCATTATATCTATCAATTTCCAAACCTTCATAATAAGAAATTCCTGATTTTGGAATTTAAACTCTCTTATTAAAAACTCTTAGTCCAAGAGATTGGAATTCCAAGCGACTGGAGAGTCCTGGTATTAAAGTAAACAATTTCTAACCGAGTAATTACTAAAAATTAATCCTCTCCTTCATTATCGAACCATTCTAACCGATTATTTGCAACTCAACGAAGAATGATTCATGAACTGCAATACGTGGGTTTAATTAAAGTTCTGCAGAGTCTAATAGAGTTTCCCGCAAAGCTCGAGACCACCATTGAGACATTATTGGTTGGAAGACAAAATCCAACATTCCCGGGGTTGTGTGTGTACTCACATGTGTGTATCATGTAGCGTTGAAGTGAAAAGATGGTACATACTACGGTTACCGCGAAGCTTAAAGGCCCCAAGAATTAACATACGCCATTGTCCTGCCAAGCCTCAAGAAATCTTCAACAATGAACCTTTATCCTTCCCAGGTAGTGTACTGTTCATTTTTGAACCTGTCAAGTTCGCGATATTTCGTTTTAATGAAGCGCAAGAATCATAAAGTTGATAAAATTTGATACGAACTAAATTTTCGGCAGGTAGGATAGATAGGAATTAAAAAATATCGAAAAGGATAGAAAAGTATACGCGTGAATTCAGTGGGATAGAAAAATATGGAAAAGGATGGAAACGGATAGCAAAGGATGTAAAAAATATAGAAAACGGTAGAAAAGAATAGAACAGGAAAGAAAAAGATAGAAAATGATGGAAATATTATGTTCTCCGCGTGGAGGACATAATTTGATGTCAAATTTTTAAATAAAAAGGTAGAGAGGATTTTAGATGTAGAAATGGATAGAAAAGTGTAAACAAAAATAGAAAAGGATAGAAAATAATAGAAAAGGAAAGAAAAGTACAGAATAGAATAGAAAAATGTTAAAAACTAATCTAAATGGTGAAAATAACACTTTTGAACAAACGAGAAATTTTATCAATTAATCTTCAAGCCTACTGAAAGTAAAAAGATAGAAACTGATAGAAACTGACAAAATCATAGAAAAGGATAAAGGTGGATAAACTTTTATGGAAAAGACTTGGATTTAAAGATAGGGATGATTTACAATTTTGAAATTTCCCAAATTAGACATTTCAAACTAAAGGCTTCTAAAATTCCAAAATTTTTAATTGAAATACTGAAATAATAATAAAAAAATAGTATTGGGGAATCTTTTTAAGAAGCGTGACTGGAGCAACATTTTTGCGTGATTCGATCGGCGATCGGAAATTCCGGTGTCATTTTAAGGATCTTCTCACGAGGATCGTTTTCGTGTGAGAAACTGCAACGATCGATTTTGAATATATACGTGTTCTCAGTTCTACAGATCCAGAGGTACACGTGTGGTATTCTGGGTAGGCATTTACTCACAGAAGATCCCCCCGGGATCCTCGTTAGCTCGTCGTTTCGTGATTCCTTAACGAAAATTCATTTAACGTCATGCAGGATATTACAGTCATAAACTGCAGGATGTCCAAGAGAACATCCTTGGAATATCCGGAATGTCATAAAAAATTAATAAGCATTGATCTTCATCCAACGCACATACTAATTTCCTGAAAAATCTCTTGAGAATCGAGTGTATACTCTTTTCGAAAAAAAATTAGACGACACGTATTTTTCCGATTCGAGGAACTCTTTTTTTTCATGAAGTTATAACGAATTGAATTTTGAAGTCTGTTTTTCAAAAAATACAAATTTTGTCTTTGAACTTCTATAACTTTTCACATAATTGAAATATTTAAGTTTTTTTTCTCAGACTCTGTGAGGGTTATCGTCCTCTTTCAATCATTAAAATTTTTTAAATTTCAAAGCTAAAAAAATGGCGACTCTTTGTATTTTCAAATCGATAGGCCTCATTTTGCTACACGAAGAAAACTGGATATTAAACCGTAATATCTAGCTATTTAACTTTGGGACGACTATCTAGATATTTAGATATAATATCTTAATATTAAAACTTAATATCCAGATATTAAAATATATAATCCAAATATTCTAACATCCAATATTTTAATATCTGGATATTAAGTATTAATATCTAAATATCTAGATAGTCGTCCCATAGTTAAAAAAGCTAGATATTACGGTTTAATATCCAGTTTTCTCCGTGTAATTTGAAAGAAGAAAAGAAAGAAAAGTTGAATATCACAATTAGAGTAAAAGTTATAGAGGTTTGAAAAAAAAATTAGTGTTTTTTGACAAACAGACTTCTAAATTCAAACAGTTATAACTTGGTGAAAAAAATTAATTTCTCGAATCGAAAAAATACGTGTCGCTTAATTTCCTCTGAAAATAAAGTTTGGCTATTATGTGTTCATAAAAATGTTAATATTCTAACAAAGAATTTTTAAAGATTATGAAAGAGATGAAGTCATTTATTAATTCAATGTGAAACTCAATTTCCGAGGGTCGTGGCTCTGAGAAGAAAAAAGAGGGTCTCGACTCGGAAGTGAAAAATGAAGACTCGAGTGGAATTTGGGTAACATATGTTTCGCTTTTCCGGGTGTCATCTGTCAAAACAGCTTGGCTTTCAGGAAAAAGATTTTACTTAGCGGGCGGTACATCTGAAGTATATTTTAATTGTTGGCACACTGAAATACTTCCAAAAGAGTTACTATGTTTCAGATAAATAAGCAACCCTTTACATACTTTAACTTCTAAAAATATATAAGAAACGTATATCGCAAAGCGTTCAAAAATTCCGATTAAAATTTTGTTTTTGCACCAATCAATTATAACGCTCAAGTGTATGGAAGTTCTCTATTTATAATTCATCAGTGAGAGGTCAATATAAATTTATTTAACCCGCGATAAAAGATAATAAGTTCTTATTTGTTTACGCTCTTAATTTATAAATTTATCATTTGGATAACAGAAAAAATAAAATTTAGGCGAACATGCCAGATTCAAGTCAATAATAAATGAAGAAATAATAATTTTTCCTTATTTAATTTAAATTATCATTTCTTTGAATTGACATCTTTCGAACAATTATTTGAGTAACAAATCAATGGATTTGGTTTTTGAAAAATTAGTGGATTTGACTGACCAATTTTCTAAATTAAAGAAATACATGTTAGTAATTAAAAAAACTTCAAACTTTATCTCTGATGAGAATGTAAAAATTTAAAGAATGCTATGTTTATGTATTATTCTTATTACAGAATTTACATATCAAATTTATTTTTGGAATAAAATTATGCATAAATAAAGACTTTCGTGCATTCTTTTCTGATATATCTATCCTATCAAATGAAATTTAAGAACGTGAATCGATACGGCTACAATTTCAGGAATCAGGTGACCTTGTACATTGATCTGTCACTGAGAACTTGTTTCCTTCTAAAGAAATCAGTCAATTTAAAATTCCGTAGTAATTATCAACAAATTCCATCCTTTTCAGAAATTTTTCCAAGTGAAAGTTTTAATCAAATTATTCGCAACAGAATAACCCCGATTCAAGTATAAAAACTCATAAATGTAAAACGTTATAAAACCGTGTATTTTTAATGAACAAATTTGAAAATTAAACTCTTCTGCTCCGTTTGTTTTCATTTAAACGAGACGGATTCTGAATTATTAATTAAACAATCCTTAATTGGAAGGAAACAACAGTGCCGTAATGGTAAATTTTGGCGCCCTGGGCAAAAGCATATCAGTGCGCCCTTCATATACCCCCCCCCCCCCTTCCGGAGAATATTAATTTTTACTTATTTCCTATTTCTAAAAAGATCGAAATTTATTTTTATTTAACGAGATACTTAAAAAATTTTTGAAAATTTGTTTTCTTGACCTGCGCCCCCCCGGAGCTTGCGCCCCGGGCAGTTGCCCCGGTCGCCCCGCCCTCGTTACGGCACTGGAAAACAAGTGAAATATGTACATTTAATGTTGAAATCTGACCCGTGTAGAAATTTCCAAACCTGGCCCAGATCGGTGATGAAACTCCCGGCCCGATCGGGCCAGGTTTGGCCAGATCTGGGCCTGGTCGGGCCGTGTGTTTCATCCCCGGTCTGAAATCCCCCGATCTGGACCCGATCGGGGCCATATTCCCCAATCTGGGCCCGATCGGGGCCATAACAAAATTTCTACTCGGGAAATGGGATTTAAAATATTTTCTGCTCTCTTATAAAATAAAAACAAATACCTGATCAGATTGATTAACAATAATAAATTTTAATATATTTCTTTAAGCATACTTATTTTTCACTTATTCTTTGTACATCTAAAAAATGTTAAAGGAGCAGTTATCTTAATCGTCATAAGGAGGAAAGGAACTCGCGACTCATTAATATGTAGGGGACTTCGTTCGTTCATTCATTCGTATTCGACGATGCGTAATGAAAAGTGAGTGAATGAAAGGTGAAGCGAATAATCTTTCGCGCTTTTTTCTAAAAGGTTTTTTTTTTCAAGTTTTAAAAAGCAGAGCTTTTACTAAACTTTTCTTTCAATTAGTGCGTTATTAGAACTGTGAGAACCACACTTTCTACAATGTTTAAAAATGTTGCGCAAAATACTGTAAAACTTAATCAAAGAATTTTTCACATTTTTTCAATTAATTCTACGGAAAAACAGTGAATTTCACAGAAAAATGATTTTACTGAAAAATCAGTGGATTTTACTGAAAAATCAGTGAATTTTACTGAACTATCATTTAACTAAAAATTGGAAGAAAATGTATCAGTAAATTTCACTGAAATTTGACTAAAAAAACCAGTAAATTTGGTTGAATAATTATTTGACTGAAAAATCAGTCACAATTCTCTTGGGTAAATTACAAGGAAAGAGATTCATAATTTTAGAACAAGTTTATATTTAATTATTGAGCATAAGTGCGATAACGCGAGTAAAATTAAATTTTATTCAAGTAAAAACCGAAGTGAATATTCCGATTGTCAAAGTTCGTTTTCAATAATTTACTGAATACTAATTACATTGATGCATTTTCACTTTATAGTATTGAAAATTAATTATTCGAAGAGATGATCAGAAATGTTATATTTACATCACTCAGTTAAAATTACCTTCAAATTTGAATTTTGTATTTGCTTCACAGAACAAAAAAGTTTCACTCATTTTCTCTTGTACATATAACAATATTTAGTTAATTAAAAAAAATCAGAGAAGCAAATTCCGGTCTGCGAAATTAAACTATCGGATCATCTTTCGATCTGTAATAATTAAGATCCAATACAAATTTTTTGATTAATTCTCCCAATTTTTTACACATTCAAAAAAGCACTCCAAAAAAATATTTTCTAAAACTCTTAAAAAAGCTCTCCACTTAAAAATATCACTTCAAATTAAAACTTTGTTCCATTTTCAAGTTTTCAAAAAGCCCTCAACCAAAAATGAAAACTTAGTTCAAAATTTGTTTAAAAATCGGGAACTTAAGTTTTTTCTCATTTCGTGCACTTTTTTTTCTCTAAACTGAAGGGCTGATGGGTAGAGTTAAAAAAAAAAATTGGTTAGCAACACTGACCGAATAGATCGCCGGCGCATGATGAGGAGATAAAAAATCCCTTCGAAAATCGTTCGTATATCCAATGCGGTAGGCGAGTTGAAATTTCAAGGTCCTGTATGGTGTCCCTTCCTCCAAATACTTCGCGTTCGGCTAAACCTTCACGAAACCTTCACGAGGCGTTCGAAAACGCGCGCGCGGCAACCCACGAGAAACTGACCAAAAGATGCATGGAGCATCGAGAGAGAAGTGAACCCCGAAGGATACCGATGCTCCACGAGAGAGAGAGAGGAGAGAGAAGAAGAGTAAGAGCGAGAGTGAGAAAAACGGATAGATGGAGGGGATATCTCTCATTCATGGTTCCCTACGCCCCCACAACCGCAAAGCTTCGCCGTCCCCCCTCAACCCTTTCGACCACTGATAAAACCTTTGCCACTAGAAATGTACGATTGGTTTCAGATTTCCTATTTCTAGTACAAATTTTATCTGTAGTTAACTTTTCCTCTTAAAGAGACGTTTTCTTCTGAATTAGATTCAATTGTGTGAATAAAGTTGCGAACGTTCAAATGAACGAAATATTTTTTTCAAATTATATTTTATCCAGAAATATTGTGCCAACTAAAAATAACAATCAGGATTACAAGTTTATTTCATTTTTTACTATTTTCAATGTAAATGAATCAATATTTAAAAACTTTTTATAGTTACAAATACAATCAATACAAAATTCGTTCATTTGAACGTTCAGAACTTTTGAATCATATTCAATTTATATCTGAAAATGGTACAATAACCCTAGGAGCAGACAATATCGCCACAATGTTGAAAAAATATTGCTATGATATTGCAACAATATTTCAGCAATGTTTAAACAATGTTTTAAGAATATTTCGATAATATTGTTGATATATTTTCGAGAAAAGGTTATTGTTAAAATGTTAAACATTGCAATAATGTTGCAATAACATTGCTACAATATTAAAACAATTTTGCTATTATGTTGAAACAACATTGTTGTAATGTTGGAACGACGTTGCTACAATGTTTGAACAATGTTGCTACAATGTTGAAACAACATTTCTTCAAAGTTGCTATAATTATTCCGTAATGTCGTTGAACTATGGAACAATGTTTATACAATACTGCTATACAATGTTGAAACAATGTTGCTATATTTTGACAAAATATAGCTACAATATTCAAGCAATATTTCGGCCAGTATGAAATAATATTACCACCATAAAATTGTTCTAAAATGTCGCTATAATGTTGAAACAATATTGCTATAACGTTGGAACAATGTTACTACTCTCTAAAACTGAATTAGTAAGAAGTTATGCACTAATGAAATAGTGCCGATTCGTTTACTAATTCACTTTAGTAAGCATTTTTACTGTGAATTAGTAGTTTTTAACTAAATGATAGTAAAAATGCTTACTAAAGTGAATTAGTAAACGAATCGGCACTATTTCATTATAACTTCTTACTAATTCAGATTTAGAGAGTATTTTGACAGAGTATATTTACAATATTGCAAACAATATTTCGTCAATGCTAAAAAATATTATCGTCACAATATTGAAATAATATAAAACTAGCTGTGAATCCGATCTCGGGTGTTCCATTGAACTATATTTAAATTTTTTGTGCTCATTTTTTGAGCACTTTGCTTCCTCATTATGATGAAGTTGCAAACGAATTTGCTTCCTCATAGAGGAAGCATTAACGATTTTCTAAAATATTTAAAAATATATATAATTCTTTTTTCTCGAAACAAAGAATCTTTCGACCTCATCATTCATATAGATTCCTTGCGTCGAGACGAATCGATTGACCTGTATGATTAGTGTTTTTATTTGAACTAATATATGAAAATTTAAAAATTTTCAAAGTTACGAATAATCATAATTTTCTTAAAATTCAATTAAATCCATTAATCATACAGGTCAATCGATTCGTCTCGATGCAAGGAGTCTTTCTTTCCTTTACATCAGCTTTGAATTTTCATTATTTGAGAAGTTATTGTCGTAAAATCAATTTTAAAAAAAAATTATGTGTACATAACAATTTTAAAATTCAATATTTTGAAAAATCCTTTGGCACATTTTGAGATATAGGTGGAGCCAATATACCTTACAAATTTCATCAAATTATCTACAACTGTTTTTAAGTTAATAGGGCGACAAAAAACGGCGACACACACACACACACACACACCTGGACAATTGATTAGAATGTTACATTAGACATTTATCACGTGAGGAAAGTTCAATTAAACCATTTTAAAAATATTGGAAAATGTAACGATTACAAAGCTTCCTCTATGAGGAAGCAAAAATATTTTAAAATATGTTTAGGGGTCATCAATAAACCACGTGGACAGTTTAGGTGGGAGGGGGGTATGGTGGTACGCTTTTCCACGAGGGAGACCGGGGGGTCGGGCTAGAATCTACGTGGATATATTATTTATATTTTTATAAAATATGTCCACGTGGACTGAGTAGGGGGGGGGGGTGTTCACCAAATTTCTTTTTTACTCTGAAATGTATTACCCGTTTATTTGCTGTGCCAATTGATACTAATTGATTCTCTAATGATATCGCTGGACAAGGTACACAAGCACAACTGCTTCGCATTATTTAGATGAACATAATCGCTGATAAAATGTAAATCATATCTGCACGGGCGATCCATAATCAACAAATACCACTCTCATAATAAACAGACATTTACTTATGGTATATTGTGTGATATCAAATTGTCATTCGTCCCATTGTGGATTATGCGTATATATTCTGGTGTTAGAATCGGCGAATAGTGAACGTATAGCAATTTAAGCACACATTAACGCTTATTAAACACATTGAATCTATTGCCGACGTAGACTAATTAATCAATATTCCCTTAGAATTCACTGATATTTGAAACAATAGAATTAGCAGAGAAAAATTTCACGAATTAGAAAAAAGTAAAAAAAAAAAAAATTATTTCGAAATATGTATGATTTTTGGCTTTTTAGCTTTGACCACGCCTTTTTGCCTTGACCGTACATTTTCACAATGCCTTTTTAACTTGATTATAGCTTTTTGACTTGACCGTACACTTTAACCATGTCATACCATTTTACCATGTCTTAAACCCTTTGACCATTACTTTTTCATCGATTTTACCCCTTGACAAAGCCTTTTTGATTTGATTATTCCCCTTGACCATGCCTTAAACCCTTTGACCACTACTTTTTCACTGATTTTTCCCCTTGAGGAAGCCTTTTGACTTGGATATACCCTTTGACCATATCTTAAACCCTTCGAACATGCTTTTTTATGTGACTTTACCTATTGACCATATCTTAAACCCCTTGACCACTACTTTTTTATTGATTTTACCCCTTGACGAGGCCTTTTCGACTTGACTATATTCCCTTTGACCATACATTTTTTATTTAACTATATCTCTTGACCACCGCAGATAAACTTCCGAAAAGGGTCCCTAGTAGGAATTGGTCTAGTTTTTCCTCAACACTATCAAGTAACTCGTAGGGCTGAAATGGGGAAAAACTAGACTAGAGAAACTAGATAATTCCTAGTTAGAACCTAACTCTCGACCTAACTAGAATTTCCTGAACAGATTTGAATGAGGAAATCCTTGACTAGTAATCAATGAAATTTCCTCATTCAATACGAGAATAGTTTTTCCTTGCTTGTATCTCGATACAAACTAACTAGGATGCCCTCTCATAGAGGGCGTGAAATTTACTGATTCATCAGCGAATTTCACTGATTTGGTAGGGTTTTCGCTGATTCAGATTTAGAGAGTAGTGCTATAAATAAAGTAAGAAGATTCTAATAATATATACAAATATAGCAAGAACACTCTAAAAGCAGTCCACTGACTGTTAAACGATTCCTTTTTTAAAGGATTTTCTATTCAAAATAGACATGAGAGGAAATCCTTTAACAATTAAAGGATTTTCCTTTCAAAATATTTCTTTAGATAGGGAAACTAAAACAAAAACAATGTACAATCAATCATCATGCATAGGTGCACTTCATTCAGTAATACAAATGCAAACTTTAATAATTAAGAATTGCTTTTCATAGTTAAAAGATTTCTTTTCATAAATAAAAGAAATCGTTTATCGGTAAAACTATTTTCATTTTACACATAGCAGATGAGTTTTTTAATGGTGAAACGATTCCTTTGACAGATAAAATAAATCTGCTTAATTTCAAAAGATGCATTTTGAAAGGAACATAATTTCACTGTTAATAGAATTTTTTTTAGAGTGAATTATTATTACGAATTATGTTAGGAAAATAAGTATAACAGTTTATATTACATTCTCATTAGAGAATGTACTAGATTTTTTTAGGTTGGGTTAGGTTTCTTTCACATTTTTTTGATATAATTTTGCACTTAGGTACGGAAAATTAATACTTACAGCTTCCGAGAGCTATGCGAAGATCGGGATATATGTCGTATAAATATAAACAAATGAACTCACGATAGAATTAAAATTTTTATGAATAAAGCGATCAATGATCGAATACGTCAAACCTCAAAGCGCGATTTAAAATGAAATGGTGGGCGCAAATGTTTAATATCTGAGATATTAAACTTTATTATCTCAGATTTTAAATTTTAATATCTTAATTTATTAGAATATTAATATCTTCTGTTATTAAAACGTAATACTAGAAAGTCGATATATTACTCTATAATATCTAGATATTATGTGATAATATTAAGATTTTTAATATTTAGTTCTTAATATCCAGTTTTCTCCATGCTAAGGGAAATGGTAAAGGGGAATGGTTACGAGGAATGGCAATGGGATATGGCATAGGGAATTGGTAAAGGGGAATGGCAAAGGGAAATGGTAAATGGATTTGGCAAAGGGAAATGGTAAAGGGGAATGAAAAAAGGATATGGTAAAAGGATATGGCAAAGGAAAATGGTAAAGGGGAATGGTAAAGAGGAATGGCAAAGAGAAATGATAAAGGGGAATAGTTAAATTAATTAAATTAAAATAGTTAATGGCAAAGGGAAATGGTAAAGGGATATGGCAAAGGGAAATGGTAAAGGGGAATGGAAAAAAGATATGGTAAAGAGGAATGGAAAAAAGATATGGTAGAAGGATTTAGGAAAGGAAAATGGTAAAGGGGAATGGCAAAGGGAAATCATAAAGGGATATGACATATGGCAATTTTTTAACATGAAAATCGATTTACTACTGATTTTCTGGGAAACTATCATTCCTATAAAAAAATGCTTGCAACAAAAAATTTGTATTTCGACGAGATCTACAACTTTTGTTTGAAGAATTTTTTAAATTTTGCATATTAGATGAGATAAACGCAAAAAAAACATGATTTTTATATTTTTTTCATATTATTTCACCATGAAAATCAAATTTGCGCCAATTTTCACTATCATATTCGTAATCAGCGCGTCAAAATGCATAAGTATACGGAGCCCGAAGAAAATCGGAGATTCACCCTTTTCGGAAGTTCACCTACCACGCCTGAAACCTTTTAACCGTGCCTTTTTGACTTAAATGTAGATACCCCTTGATCATGTCTTAAACCCTTTGTCCATGGCTTATATCCTTTGAACAATACTTTTTGAATAGATTTTACCCCTTAGCCACATTTGTTTGCCAAGGTTGGCCAAGATTGGACCAAATTGGTAGAAATTTTTCTGTTGTGGAAAGTACATTAGCACCTGATCTGGGCCAGACTAGTCCTTTCCGATTAGACAGCCTAGAGTCAGATCTGTGCCAAATCCGAGAACAGATTTTTATGAAATTTCTTCCCAAGTGGAAATTTACAATTGGCGTAGTACGATGCCAGTACTGGCCAACGTTTGCGTAGTGCTGAAAGAGGTACACTGAGAAAACTGTTTGGTTCGGATAACAAAACGTTTGGTTGCTATAGAAGCAACAAAAATTTTTGGTTGGCACAACCAAATCTTGGTTCTTTCAACAAACTTGTTGTTGGCACAACTAAACAATTTTTGGTTGCAATAAAAATTTTTGGTTGTGCCAACAACCCAAGTGGAAATTTACAATTGGTGTAGTACGGTGCCAGTACTGGCCAACGTTGGCGAGGTGCTGGAAGAGGTACTGGCGCAGATCTGGCTGAGTGTTGGCGTGATAACGCTGTTCAATACTGATTAGCCAGGTTTGTTTCTGTACTGGATTCAAGTACTGGTGCAGTACTGGTGCAGTATTGTTGCAGTACTGCAGTACTGGTACAGTACTGATCCAATGGTAAAGTCAGTACTACGCCAGCTTTGACTACCCAATATTAGCACGTTACAAGTGGTGCAATACCGCGTCGATTGTAAGTATCGGCTTAACCATGTAATTTCCACTTGGGAACAAGTTTGTTGAAAGAACCAAGATTTGGTTGGCACAACCAAAAATTTTTGTTGCTTCTATAACAACCAAACGTTTTGTTGTCTGAACCAACCATTTTTCTCAGTGTACTGGCGCAGATCTGGCTGAGTGTTGGGGTGATAACGCTGTTCAGTACTGATTAGCCAGGTTTGTTTCTGTACTGGATTCAAGTACTGGTGCAGTACTGGTGCAGTATTGTTGCAGTACTGCAGTACTGGTACAGTACTGATCTAATGGTAAAGTCAGTACTACGCCAGCTTTGGCTACCCAATATTGGCACGTTATATCTGGTGCAGTACCGCGCCGGTTGTAAGTATCAGCTTAACCATGTAATTTTCACTTGGGTTCCTGTTGTGATAAGGAACTATCTAATTGATTCTTACGATTCAGAGTTTTCAATGAATCTCTTATATATGAATGAAATTATGTCGCACGCGTCGGTTTATATCAGCTAGCATCCTGAAGTCTATCTATCGGGTGTCCTAAATAAAAGCATGGCATGGCCTGGAGGTCGCTTGTCATTTCCTCTGACGCCCACCTTTTCATAAAAACACGCTCTTGAAGCTAACGCAAAAAATAATTCGACTCACGACACTGCCTGATAAAACGATTACAATGAAATAAACAATTAAAGGAAGTAGCCGAGGAAAGTTGCGTCGTATATTGATATCAGAGATGATTGAGTGTAACAGAGTATTGAACGCAGAATTTCCGATTTCATAATATATCAATAAGGAAATATGAAAAATTTTACAATTATAATTATAATATCTAAAATTCTCTTAAAATTAACCCTCGCTATAATATAAATCACGAGACCGAACGCGCGCTTCCGCGCGCGGGTTGACTTTATTTTTAATTTAAGGACGTGTGATACTTTTCCATAAGAGCAATTTAGTTTTCGCAACTTTACGTTCGCAATAATAAATATTTTTCACTAAAACTAGGCCATTTACCTCCGACTGTATTAAACGGAGGTAAATGGCCTAGTTTTAGTGAAAAATATTTATTATTGCGAACGTAAAGTTGCGGAAACTAAATTGCTCTTATGGTAAAGTATCACATGCCCTTAAGCGATTTTGTACAATATAAGATTTAAAATTTCCCGCGTCGCCCACGATTATCGATATACGACGCATCACGATTGACCAATAAGGAATCGGGTCCACGCATATATTTTAGCATTACAGTTTTTCGATATTCGATACGTATGTCCTTTTAATTAATAGGATTTGTAAATGATCAACAATTATTTAAAAAAATTTTTATAAATAAATTGACAGTTTGACAACATTTGATCATCGTTTAAAGAATTTTTATAAAAAAAAAAACGAGTTTTAAATTACACAACTGAATTTTGATTTTGAAATGAGTTATTTTTAGTTGCGTATTTTTTTTCATTATTTTAAAATTCATACTGATATTACTGTATTTGATTTTTCTGAAGTTTCAAATTATTCACTAACATCCAGTTATCCAATGTACGGGTACATATTTTCCCACGTCATATTAATGTGTTGTCCATTATAATGTGTAAGTGATAATAATTTCAAAGCGGGTAAAACGCATCGGGTTGATTTCCCAGATACAATTAACAATACCATACTAATTACATGGAAGCACTGCAATTATTGTTATCGAACGTGTTCTGAATATATAATTAAAATTTATAATGATGTTCGTGATAAAATCAACCTAATTTTGCGGTATCCATCATTTTGAAAAAAAAAATGAAATTTATATATTATAAGATTACAGAAAGTATTCAGTATCGATGAGGGAATTCTATACTGAAATTTGATAAGTTCAATTCGGTAACAGTAATTTAAAATTTTATAGTCGTTCTTTAGATAAGTATTTAGTTTCAATCAGGGTCTTCCTGTGTTGATTTTCAGAGAAATTTAGACGATGTGTATTTTTTCGTTTTGAAAAAGTATTTTTTTTTCACGAAGTTATAAGTACTTTTTTTTTATTTTCAAACAAATTGCCGTCATTTCGTTAATTTTAAAGTTTATAAAAGTTCAGTGGTCAGTTCAAAGGAATATTATAAACTTCACTAGGATCTGGAAAGAAAACTTAAATTTCTTAATTAGGTTAAAAGTTGTAGAAGTTTATGTAAAAAGAATTATTTTTTAAAAAAACATCCTTAAAAATTCACGTACATATTTATAAATTCATGGAGAAAATTATTTTCTCAAATCGGAAAGACACATGTCACTTAATTTCTTCTAAAAAACAACATATTCCATCCCCAAGAGATTTTTCGAAGTGCTAATTGTGTATTAATAGTTGTAACGTAAGTCCGGAAGAATAAAATTAATAGAGTAGGTTCTGCAGGAAATGACGAACTTATCGTTATCTTAGCGTAATTTTAGTCTGTGGTTATGTTGATTACAAACGATATTTTGGAAACAGGAATTAAGATAAAACCTATAACTTTGAAGACTTCTCATTTCATGATTTTCATATAAAACGATTTAAAAAAGAATTATTATCAAAATCTATTAATTTTTGGAAATACTAAAATAATACACTAATTCTTAAATTTAAATTAAATAATACATACAGATATAGAAATCTATATTATGTAATTGAATTATTCTCTTTTAAATAATATTGCTAAGATTAAATAATTTTCTCTTTGCTTAATTTTCTTATTATTTTAGAATAAGATAACAACATCAATCTTCTTCATAATTAATTATATTTTTCATAAAGATTTTTATACATTAAAAAAAATTTCTTACTGGAGAAAATAAGAAAAACTTGAATTCCTTATTATTTAAATTTTCAATGGAAACTCGATCCCCCAACGTTCAATTAAGTGAAGTTAGCTCTCTAGAATAGACAGTGAAATATCCTAATTAGGAGCAACTTTCAATAGATATTGAATAAAGCGTAATATGGCAGAAATTTTACAATAAAAATCGAGCAAAATGGCTTACTCGTACAATATAGACGAAGTTCCGCCCGATGAGTTACCTTGTATTTCATACGAAATTCGGAAAGCAAAGGAATATCTACAAAAACATAGTCTAGAATCTGGCGATAGTTTGTATGATAATTTATTAATTACTTTATTAAATGTATTCAATTAATTAAATAACTACATCTCCAAAAATTTTTTATAATTTTTAAAAATATAGCGAAAAATCCTCTAATTTGAATACTTTTTGCATAAGATGAAACGATTAAATTTCAAGGTTAGATTTCGATTCAAAATTTTCATTTTACACAAAAAGTACTAAATCTAAAGATTTTTTTGTTCTAAAGCTCCACTTCTATTTCGAAAAACAATAGATCTACAGTCTGAAAAAATATATACTAATAATTCTCTAGTAAAGTGAAGAAATGGAATTTTGAAGTTTGAACTTTAATCGAAAAATAAAATAATAAAAATAAATAATAAATAATAACGATTATTACATTTTATTTATAGGTATGATCATTTAAGTGAATTATTAAATAAAATTCTCTCCGAGCGACCAAAAAATGCAGTAGATATTTTTGAGGATTACAGTAGAAAGTTAAAAGAGGAGAGATTTAAAACTCAAACAGATCATCTTCGAGACATTTATGTTCCGCCAAAACAGTATGAAAGTGCAAAAAAACTCATCAAACTTTTCGAGGTGGTAACACAATTTTCTACCCTCAAAACTCAATTTCTTTATTTTATTCAACGAATATTAGAAATAAATTAGATCCAAGACCTCCTTAATATTTAAATTCGAATTTGGATTTGATCCATTTTTTAACCGTTTTTATTTGAAAGGCTTCTCAACCAGCAGAGGAAAAAGAAGGGAGAGAATATATTCAAGATCAGGAAGAAGATGGCGACTTTAGAAAAGAAACACCAAATTTATTAGACTTGCTATTTTATTTTGAGCAGACTGATGTCGGCTTGCCTAGATCCGAAATGTTGCTTTTGAATTTAAGCATTAAAAAACTTATTTCCGATATTTCAATCGAAAATGTTCGGTAATCCACTTGTAAATGCGTTAAAAAATAAATAAACAATATAAAATAAACAATTTATTTTAAAATTTTCAGATTTTGGGGGAAAATTCTAGGCAATCCGAAAAATTATTACGTTTTGGAAGCTGAGTTCAAAGCGGAAGAACTGAAGCGCAGAGAGGAAGTAATAAATTATTTAGCCTATAATTTAAGAGTAAAAATAGTTAACATATTAACGTATAAGCTTTAAGATTATATTTTGTAGCAAATTTTGACGGATAATCAAGCACGCAAGGAAAAAGAAGATGCTGAAGCTGAGGAAGCCAAAAAAATATCAAAAAAAGAGGCGGATGCTAATATACAAAAGGAAGCCACTGAAAAAGAAGCTCTAAATGCGGCTTTGAGAACTGAACTTGCAGGAGAAGGCGAAACTAGAGAGGAAGGATTGCAACTAATTTTTCCACCTTTGCCTCAAAATCTGTGGAAACCACCGGTCCAAATTCCTCCTGAACCGATTGGAACCGGGCTTAACAAAAAAGTAGAGTATTTAAATGAGTAAATGTTTATTATAAGAAATTTATCTTAAATTTACAAATAGGACGATTTTATTTACTTAATCTTATTTACTTTAATTTACTAGAGAATCAACACTTTTTTTTTAACAACAATTTTTTTGTTTTACTTAATCTTACAACTTCAAGCCATTTAAAAGCCAATCAGGTTTAAAACTACAATATAAGCGAGATTTTCGAGACATTTCGTTACATCACTTTTTTTAGAGAGGAATTACAAGAGGTTTCTAAGAATTTTAAAGGGGTTTGACGATTTTCGAGTGATTTTTACGAAATTCTAAAGATTTCGTAGAATTTTAAGGGGTTTCAAGACATTTTGTGGAATTTTAAAGGAAATCATGAAATTTTAAGAGATTTTTAAGAATTCTGTGGGATTTTGAGGAATTTTAAATTTTGTGAAATTTTGAGGAATTTTATAAGGAATTTTAAGAGATATTTCTGATTTTTTAAATATTTTATGAAATTTTTAAGGATTTCATGGAATTTGATGAGATTTCTAATAATTTTAATGGCTTTTAAAGGATATATAAAGGGATTTTAAATGTTATGACGATTTTTTTGACTATAAACAAAATTCAATAAAATCACGTAAATAATTCCTTTGACTGAAAGCAATGGAGCCAAAGAAATGCATTTCTTTGAATCCAAAAAATTTTTTTCTCAGTGTAATATTTTATGAAATTTGCAGAATTTAAAAGTTTTTTCGAGAATTTTATTGGGGAGTTTCACACGATTTTTAGGTTTTTTAAAAGATTTTGTAGAATTTTAAGGGAATTCATGTAATTTTAAGAGATTTTTAAGAACTCCGAGGTATTTTAAAGAATTTTAAATTTTGTGAAATTTTGAGTAATTTTAAGGAATTTTAAGAGATATTTCTGATTTCTTAAAGATTTTATGGAATTTTTAAGGATTTCATGGAATTTGATGAGATTTCTAATAATTTTAATGAGTTTTAAAGGATATAAAGGGATTTTAAATGTTATTGTACAATTTAAAGGGATTTCAAGAAGTTTCTAGGAATTTTAAGAGTTTTTTTTACGACTTTTAAAATATTTTATGGAATTTGCAGAATTTAAAAGTTTTTTTGAGAATTTTATTGGGGAGTTTCACACGATTTTTAGGATTTTTAAAATATTTGTAAGAACTCCGTGGTATTTTAAAGAATTTAAAATTTTGTGAAATTTTTCTAATTTTTGAATGATTTTGTAAAATTTTTAAGTGTTTCATGGAATTTGATGAAATTTCTAATAATTTAAATGCATTTGAAAGAATTTTAAAGGATATATGTAAAGAGGTTTTAAATTTTATCGTAAAATTTTAAGGATTTCAAGAAATTTGTAGAAATTTTAAGTGATTTTTACGAATTTTAGCAGACTTGAAGAGATTTTTAAGACTTTTGAAATATTTTATGGAATTTTAAGGATTTTAAAGTTTGTTGGAGAATTTTATTGAGGGATTTCAAAATATTTTTAAGATTTTTAAAAGATATCGTAGAATTTAAAAGGATTTCGAAGGTTGTAAAAATGTAAAGGATTTCAAGAGACTTTTCTGATATTTAAAAGATTTTTTTCAGAATTTTTAAGGATTTCATGGAATTTTATGAGATTTCTGATAATTTGAAAAGATATCGAGAGATTTTCCTGATTATTAAAAGATTTTGTAGAATTTTTAAGAAATTCACGAAATTTGATTATATTTTTAATGATTTTAAGGGATTTCAAATGTTAAAGAATTTCAACAGGTTTTTAAGATTTTTTTAAAGAAGTTTTTCACAAAATTTTCACACGGATTTCAAGAAATTTATGATCTTGAAGATTTTTCTGGAATTTTAAGGGATTTCAAGTTTCGGAATCTCTAAAAAACTAATTTTCAGGTTTATTTCGTTTGCAACTCTCCTGGTTTGGACGATTGGGTCGAATTACCGACAGTCACTCCCCAACAAATAATTGCATCACGTGAAATAGTAAGAATTTTTACAGGGGATTTGGATACTGAGGTAAGTAAACGCAAGAAGATTTCTAGGTAGAATTTTAATGAAACTTGTTAGATAACTTGAATATTTTAAAGAGCGATTAAATAGAGCATCTATTTTAATTAGCCTAAGAGTCTTTGCTGTCGAGAAAACAGAGAGGAAATGGATCTCTATTTCTTCGGCAGGTATATTTTTTTATGCTAATTAAAAAAAGATTAAAGAGAAAAAACTTTTAAACTTTTTTTTTTAAAGGAGTAATTAAATTTATGTTGAAAAAATTTTATTAGAATAAATGTGAAAAGAATCGGATATTTCAGATCTTCACTTTCCCACCATTTCCTGGTAATGAGAAGAATTATCTCAGAGCACAGATTGCTCGAATAAGTGCTACCACATTGATTTCTCCAATGGGTTATTATACATTTGGTGGCGGGGAGGAAGAAGAAGAGGAAGTGGGGGAAGAAGAAGGGGAGGGAATAACTGGTAAAAAATAATCCTTCTTCCTGCAAAAAAAAATTTTTTTTTAATATTTGTTTGCCTATAATTTGTCAAATGAAACAAAAAAAAACAATCATTTTTGTATTTGTTTAGTTTGTGACAAATTACAGATAAAAAGATATTAAATTGTCCATAAGAAAATTTTTATTTAGTTATCAGACTTTAATTTAGAAAAGGAGAATCAAGCTTCTCTTGAAATGTAGTCGATTCCACAATAATGGTATTTAAAACTTACTACGGAAGTACGGAACTGATAATTTAAAGCAGTCTATATATGTCTGTACGGGCAGTTATCTTAGAGCCGGAAATAGTATCACAAAATAGCGAATAGCATAAAATTGAAATAGAATTTTATTCGAAATATTATAATTAAAATTCACAATATTCAATTTCTTCATTTATTTGCAAAGCAAACAAATTTCTAGTTTTGGTACTTTTTTCACAACATAACACTTTTCATATAATTTAATTAAACTTAATAAAAATATTTCAGATGGAATCATATCGCAAAATCCGCATTACGATCCTCTACCTGTGAAAGAATTGGTGGATGCATCCATGTCTAATTGGTGCCATCACAGTCCATTTATATTGAAACAAGGTCGTGTTGTTTCGTGGAATCCGGAACAAAATGAGGAAGAAGCTGAAGTATTTTTAATTTTTAAATATCTTTCTATCTTTATTCTATCTTTTCTATCTACTTTTCAATCTTCCTTTTTTTTTTTGAAATTTTAATAGTCTAGAGCTAGAAAAAACATTTTTGCAGGATGAAGAAGTTGAAGAGGAAGAAGAGGAGGAAGAAGAGGAGGAAAAAGAGACGCCAACTATAGAGAGAGAAGTGGGTCCACCCTTGCTCACTCCTTTGTCAGAAGATGCCACTTCGGACTCAATAGTGCCCTGGACTGCCAGAGAATCCTCTCGAGTTCAAACAGAAACCTCGATTGCTCTTGTTCGATCAAATATCTGGCCAGGAGCGTTTTCTTTTGCAACCGGCAGGTATTTCCTCTTTATAAAATCAGCTATTAATATTAATATACCTATATATATTTTTTTCAATTCAAATACTATGATGTGTGTGATAAAATTTTTTTTTGTATTTA
Source organism: Synergus itoensis (assembly GCA_904066005.1). Classification (NCBI taxonomy): domain Eukaryota; kingdom Metazoa; phylum Arthropoda; class Insecta; order Hymenoptera; family Cynipidae; genus Synergus; species Synergus itoensis. The sequence continues at coordinate 73,397 of CAJFCP010025665.1, forward strand.
AATAAGTTGAAAATTATTTCCATATAACTGCCGTTTGCAACGTTTATAAATGAAAATCTAAATTTCTTTTTAATTCATTATAAATCATTTTCTATCCCTTAAATGGCTATAAAAAATACAATACATGAAAAACAATTTGCCTTTTTTACTGAAATGTATTTTTACAAACCCCGGACTCACAAAAAAAAAAATTCTCAAAAAAAATTTCCAAGTTCCCTCTAAATACTCTGTTGTCAGATCTCTTTCCAAATATTACTAGCAAATGATAATATGTGATACCAAAAAAAATTTCATCCTCATATCGTCATCGGAGGACAGCTTAATTTCACCCCCAAACTCGTAATAAAACAAAAATTTAAAAAAAAATTCAAAATTCCTTCTAAATTCTCTGTTGTCAAATTTCTTCCCAGATATTGCTAGCAAATGATAATATGTGATACCAAAAAAATTTTCATTCCTATATAGTCATCGGAGGACAGTTTAATTTCACCCCCAAACTCGTAATAAAAAAAAAATTTCAAAAAAAAAATTTCCAAGTTCCCTCTAAATACTCTGTTGTCAGATCTCTTTTCAAATATTACTAGCAAATGATAATATGTGATACCAAAAAAAATTTCATCCTCATATCGTCATCGGAGGACAGCTTAATTTCACCCCCAAACTCGTAATAAAACAA